>JASDQU010436908.1:3318-17301 GCA_032191745.1 Picea mariana
CGGCTTCAAATGATGAATAGGGGGTGTCATGTTCAAGAGCGACACTTACTGCCAATCAATACGAAGATGAAAACATATCCCTTTCCCAAATTTTCCTCCACCATTTCTGGTGAGTACCTCTTTATTTTTACGCAAGCTTGAGGAGGATAACATATGCTTGTTGATGTAAGCTCATCCTTCAGATGAGTCCCTCGGAGTATTTTTAATGAACCCTAAGAAGGAGTGGTTCAGTCCCATTACGGGTCTGTCAATGTTTGTTTAACGAGTCCAGAGATAGAAAACTCGAAGGTTTTTCATGATTATAGAGTTTGGAAAAACACTTAAAAGAGAACTCTCTTAGTTCCTTTTTCGTAAAATAGTCTGGATGAGACTGAAAAAGAGATAAATTATCGCTCACCAAACGCTTACTTCAAATACTTTATCGAGCGTGAAAATAGCAAGGTCTCTCAGCTATCTTTTCATGTTAGAGAGTCTGAAAAGAGCTTAAAGAGGACTCCAGGGGGGTTCCTTTTTCGTATAACCTTGTAGAGCCTGAAAAAGTGATAAAAGTATGCTTGATCGTGTTCTCATGTATTTTCAAGCGCAAGAATGAACAAAGACCACGCTCGAGGTTTTTATATAAAAACCATAAAAAACAATCAAAAACACGTGATGACCAAAAAAAACATGTCCGTATCCCTGTATTTGACCATCAAATGCACAACACCTGCAAAATTTTCACTCACCATGACATTAGGGATTAGGGTTCAATATATAAATAATCTTAAAAAACCAAATGACATAGTAAAAGTAAATAAAAAGGAGTAAATACTCTTTTTACCACATCATTTTTACCTTTCCACTATTTGAGCTCAAAAAACCCCTCTTTTACCCTCAGAGTTCGGCGTCAGATTACAGGAGCTACGATCGTCCATTCAGTGAGTCGTCAGTGACAGTAAGGTAGGCTCTTAGTCCTTAATACTTTCATGGTTTAATTTTGCAATTTCATTGGTTAAATTTTTATTTTTAGGTTGATTTGTGGAGCCCTACTTGCGCGCTGCCATTCTCCCAGGCAGGCTACATGGGACCTGCGAGAATGGGTTATTCTCATAGGTGACTCATGAGCAGCCTGCGAGGTTCTCGCACTGTCCACACAGGGCACCTGCGAGAACCGCAAAGCTCAATTTTTTTTTAAATTTTTACCCAATTAAAAAGAACCTTAGCATGAAAAAATTTGCTAATCTTCTTATTGTGCGCCTTATGCAGATAATTGGCCATCAGAATGGTGCTTGAATGGCGAGAAAGGGAGCACGAAGAAGACAATGCGATGGCCAAAAATCATCCACCTACTATTGTTGCTTTGAGAGACTATGGACTCTTAAAGTACTTTCGTATCTCGGGCATGAGGGCCCAAGTCAGGTTGTTAGAGTACCAGGTGCATATGTGGGACCCTGATCAGCAGGTATTTCATGTGCGAAGCCGAAGTTGTGAACAAGACTGGCCTGAGGTTTTAGTCTGCGGTCATATGAGAAGAAGAGCCTAGCTAGTGGAGCTAGCTCCTACCAGTTAAATATACCATAGGTGCCCGAAAACGATTGTGCAGGTAATTAAAACCTACGAGGTAACAAAAGGGGGCCTATGTAATTTATTTCAGGGTTTTATAGAGGCCTCAAAATCCAATTTGGTTTAAGTTTTTTGAATATCCTTGATTGAGAGGTAGCAGAATCCCCTAGGAGGGTAGGGGTACTGCATCAAGTGGTATCACAACACAATTTGCTTGCAGACAACATGAAAAGGAGAGATGAAATAAAGAGGTAGTCTGATAACATCCAGTGGTATCAGATACATCAATTGGTAGCTCTATGTGAAGGAGAAAGGTCAACACAATGCCACCTAGGAGACGTGCAGATCCACCGGTAGAAAATCGAGCGGTGGAAAGGGAGATGAGAGAACTTCGTGAAAGATTGGATGCTATTTAGACAACGCAAAGGAGAGCACCTGATGCTGGAGACATCAGTGATGTATAAAGAGAAGAGGGGGAAATTGAAGAAGCTGTAATAGAGGACGTTGCGGAGGAACGCTGGCTGAAAGCTATTGTCAAATTGGGAGTTAGAGAAAATATAGATATCCCAATGTATGGATGCAACTTATATGTTGAGGAATTGATTTATTGGATAGGAGCAATGGACAAGTGTTTTGACTATGAAGACGTCAATGAGGAGAAGAAGGTGAAAGATGTTGTCACCAAATTAAAGGGGCATGTAACACAATGGTGGGATGAACTGCAGGATGACAGAAGAAGAAAAGGTAAGCAAAGAATCAAGAGTTGGGATATAATGGTAGCCAATTTGAAAGCTAAATTCATACCCCAGGATTACCAGATAAATATTTTCAGGAGATTGCAAAACCTGAGACAGGAGGGAATGATTGTCAAGGAGTACACATAAGACTTCTATAGGTTGAACATTAGGGCTGGACACAGAGAAAGAGATGAGGAAAAGGTTGCTAGATATATCAATGGCATGAGATATGAAATCTAGGATAAAATCAACATGATGACACTAAGGATAATGGAGGATGCTTATCAGATTGCTGTGAAAGCATAAGAAAAGTTGACTGGGAAGTAGATTCAGTGAAGCAAAGGTAGAGGTCCACACAGAGGTAAGGGAATTGTCCATGACAAGGCACAAAATTCCAAGGTTTAGATTGAAAAACCACATAGTAACTATGAAAGAGGAGGAAGTTCCTGAGGAAGACAGAGTGGTGAAATAAATTATGTTCCTCGAGGAAGAGGAAGAGGTGGAGGAGGAGAAGTGAAGTGTCATGCCTGTGGAAAGACAGAACACATGTCTTGGGAATGCCCCAAGAGGAAGAAAGAAGGAGGAGGTGAAGCTCACATTTTAGAAGCACAGAGGAAGAATGTTGAATCAGAATGTGCAGAAGATGGAAAATATCTAATGATGAAGAAGGTTGTCTTGAAAACATTGCTAGAGATTGAAAAAACAGTGCAAAGGAACAATTTGTTCAGAACTGCTTGCAAGACTAAAGATAGAGTATGCAAGGTGATAATTGGCAGTGGGATCAATGATAACTTAGTATCCAAAGAGATGGTGGATAAATTGGAGCTGGGGACAACTGCACATCTGACTCCGTATAAAGTCTCATGGTTGCAGAAGGGTCACCAGGTAACAGTAACTAAACAATGCCTAGTGAATTTAAAATAGGAGGATATAGAGATGTGTTACCGTGTGATGTGATTCCCATGGATGTATGTCATGTTTTGTTGGGGAGACCATGGAATTTTGACAATAATTTCATTCATGATGGGAGGAGGAATACTTATACTTTGGAAAAAAATGGTAGGACACACATGTTACTGCCAATAGAGGAGAAGAAAGTAAAGGAAGAAGCCAACAAAAGTATACTTCTCATGAGTGGGAAGGAACTCTTGAGTGAAGTAAAGAAGGAACATGAGATGCATTTTGATGTAGTGAGGAAGCCCAGAGTTGTCCTTACAATTATTTCTATGGGTGATCTACTTGAATAAATTCAGGAGTTGATGGAGAATTTTGCTGACATAGTAGTGGATGAGTTACCAAGCTCATTTTCACCCATCAGGAGTATCATCCATCACATTTATATAATACCAGGAGAAAGTCTGCCAAACAACGCAGCATATAGATTGACACCTCAATAGAATGAGGAGGTAAAGAGATAAGTACAAGATTTTATGGACAAAGGGTTAGTCAAAGAAAGCTTGAGTCCATGTGCAGTATCAACTGTGTTAAGTCCGAAGAAATATGGAGGATGGAGAAGGTGTATAGAATCAGGAGCCATAAACAAAATCACCATTAGGTACATATTTCCATTACCGAGGATGGATGACTTAATGGATTGTTTGAGTGGAGCAAGCTATTTTACAATGATAGACTTGAAAAGTGGATATCACCAGATAATGATGAGAGAAGGTGATGAGTGGAAAACAACCTTCAAGACAAATGAGGGGTTGTATGAATGGATTGTTATGCCGTTTGGCTTAACAAATGCCCCAAGTACTTTTATGAGGTTGATGAATGAAGTATTGAAAGATTTTATTGGTAAGTTTTTGATTGTATCTCTTGATGATATACTAGTCTTCAGTAAAACTAAAGAAGAGCATTTGAGACATCTGGCATTAGTGATGAGAAGATTGCAGAAAGAAAAGCTGCTGATAAATTTGAAGGAATCCTCTTTTATGAAGACATAACTCATTTATTTGGGTTTTTTGATCTCCTCGAATGAATTGAAGATGGATCCAGAGAAGGTGAAAGTAGTCAAAGAATGGTTGTCACCAAGAAGCATATTTGAGGTGAGAAGCTTCCATGGATTAGCAAGTTTCTATCGGAAGTTCATTAGAAATTTCAGTGGGATTGGTGCACAAATGATGGATACGGTGAAGAAGAGACACAAGTCTTTTAAGTGGATATAAGAGGCTGAGAAAATCTTCAATATATTGAAGGAGAAGATAACAGAACAACCGATTCTAGTCTTGCCAGATTTCAGAAAGATATTTCAAGTAAGATGTGATGCTAGTGGAGTTGCAATTGGAGCAGTCTTGAGCCAAGATAATAGGCCTGTTTCATATTTTAGTGAGAAGTTGAATGACACCAAGAGGAAATACTCCACATATGATAAATACTTTTATGCAATAATTCAAGCCTTAAAGAAACAGAGACACTATCTTGTTCCAAAAGAATTTGTTTTGTATGGCGATAACCAGGATTTACAATTCATAACCAGACATGAGAAGTTAAATCAAAGACATGCTAAGTGGATAGAGTTTATGAAAAATTTCACTTTTGTCATTAAATATATTTCTGGTAATGCTAACAAAATTTTTGATGCATTGAGAAGGAGATGTCTAATTCTACAGGAATTTCAAGTGAAAACCTTAGGGTTTGAACACCTTAAGGAGATGTATTGCGATGATCCATATTTTAAAGATGAAAATGAAGCATGTGCAAATCCTATGCTTAGAGACAGAATCCAGTGGATAGAGTATCTGATTCAATATGGATTTTTGTTTAAAGGCTGCCAATTGTGCATACCAAAGTGCTCAATGAGAGAAAATCTACTGAAATAAAAACATAGTGGGGGTCTAGCTGGACATTTTGGCCATGAAATTTTTTTTGCACAATTGAACCATTCATACTATTGGCCAGGTATGAGAGAAGACGTGAAGAAGTTTGTGAATAGATGTAAGATTTTCCAGTATGCAAAAGGAAAGAAACAAAACACTAGGTTGTATCAACCATTGCCTATTCCAGAGAGGCCTTGGGATGAAACAAGCATGGATTTCGTGTTGGGTTTGCCAAGAACACAAAGAGGAAGTGATTCCATATTTTTGGTAGTTGATAGATTCTCAAATATGAAACACTTATCCCATGCCAGAAAAAGTCTAGTGATGCAATGCATATTACAAATTTGTTTTTCAAGGAAGTTGTGAGACTTCATGGGATTCCCAAGAGTATTGTCTCAAACAGAGATACCAAATTGGTTGGTCATTTCTGAAGAAAATTGTGGTAGAAGATGGGAACAAAACTATCTTTTAGTTCTACATATCACCCTCAAACGGATGGACAGACTGAGGTGGTAAATTAGAGTTTAAGAGATTTGTTGAGAAGTTTGGTCACTGAACATCATAGCCAGTGGGATAAAATTCTGTCACAAACAGAGTTTTCATACAATGACTTAGTAAGAAAGAGTACAAGAAAGAGCCCATTCCAGATAGTATATGGGATGAATCCAAGAGGATTATCAGAGTTGAGAGATATGGAGTAGAATGAAATCAGAAGCGCTAGAGCAGAAGACTTCGCTGCAGAAATGCAGAAGCTTCATAATCAAATCAGAGAGAATTTGCAGAGGAGAATCAACGAATATAAACGCAGAGTTGATCAACATAGAAGAGAACTTCAATTTGAAGTGGGAGATCAAGTTCTAGCACATCTCAGAAAGGAAAGGTTCCCAAGAGGAACATATAATAAGTTGAAGCTGAAGAAGATAGGGCTGTGTAAGATCCTAAGAAAAATTGATGAAAATGCTTATGAGATAGAGCGGCCAAAGGACGTGGGTATATCACCCATATTCAACATTTCAGACTTGTATCCTTACAGGGAAGATGACACGGGAGGATTAGAATATCAGAAAGAGATTCAGTGGGAAAAGGAGATGCATGTAGTAGAAAATCCATAGATGGAGAAGATCATAGATCAAAGAACCGGTAAGAAGACTAGGAGAAAGACATGTTTTGAGTATTTGGTCAAGTGGAAAGGACACCCGATAGAAGATGCCAATTGGGTAAATGAAGCAAAAATTTAGAAGCATGGAAAGTCAGTGCAGGAGCTAATGGACAGGATTCCATGAAAGTTTTGTCCAGAGGAGTATGATGCAGGAGCATCATCATTAAAGTGCGACTGGAGGACATCTCAGGCCACTAGCGCACATTTTGAAGTGATAATTTTGAATTTAAGAAGGAATATCATGTAAACATCTGAAAAGATTGTAATTTATGAACATCTTAAATGCTTTTGAGCTGGATGATCACATGACATCATTGGGGAATGCATTTTATTTTAATGTAGTAGCTTGCAGTAAAGATTTGATGCATTTGCACTTATCTGTCTATCTCGAACATTTATTGTAATAAATCCTTAGTAGTTGAATGCTTTTATTTCGATAAGATAGCGCTAAGGTAGCTTGGAGGGAAATCTCTATGAGATCGTTTTCTATAAGTAAATGTATAGTTGCCCAAATGAGGTTGTTGATGAAGTAGAGTCTGCTAAACATCATTGTAGCTGATAGTTGTAGAGTTGCAGAAGAAGCATTGTATGAATACATGTACATACCATTTGAATGAATATAACAGAGGAAGCATTGTTCTAAATGTTTGGTGTTACTGTGTGTATCTGAATGAATGAATGGTAGGCTTTTTGTTTATTTTCAATTCTCTATTATTTCTTGTTCTTATGTTATGAATGCATTTACATGTTTGAATGTATGAATTTGTGAGACATTAGATAAGTTTCAATAGTTTCTCTTCTACGAGCAAGTGAAAGTGTGCATATTCTCCGCAAGGTGTGCGTTGACAGAGTCTGTTTCAACTTAGAATCTCAGAAGAGACAACGTGAAACTTTTGTATGCAAGGAGTGCATAAGAGTCTGCAAGGTGTGCATCGACAGAGTCTATTTTGATTCATAAAGTTCAAGAGAGTTAGCTCGAAGTTGTGCGTAGGCCGAAACACACCCAGAGTCTTATTGTTCAGAAGGAAAAATTGAGTCGTCTGAGGACTGTTGCAAGGAGTGCACAGTCACTTGTCAAAAGTTAAGTTGAAGGAATCCTGTTATAAGGTGTGCGCAGAGTCGATACTTGGCTAAGTATCAAATGAGTCATTATGAGAAGTTTAGAGTTTCAAGAAGGAATAAGTCAAAGAGAGATAACTTGGAGCCTTGTATGCAGAGAGTGAATATTGTCCACAAGGAGTGTGTGACAGAGTCTTTTGACTCATAAGCTCAAGAAGAGTAACCTAAGAATATTTGTAGAAGGGTGTGAAGAATTGTCGCAAGGTGTGCGCAGTCGTCCACATAGGAGCTAACTTGTGGAGGAGGACCTATTGCAAGGCATGCATAGGATACGATACGACTAAGTGTCAAAGAAAACGCTCCAAGGAGAAAAAGTTCGAGAAAGAACCAGCTCAGGAGGGAGAGCGACGATAAATCTTCAATATGGAGGAGCCCTTTAAGGTTTCCCAAAATTGACGAGCAAGATTCGTCCAAGAGGGAGTGATATCATTCCATATCGTCAAATATGGGAAGTTACACTGAGGTTATCCATGGAGCCTTTCGACATTTCATGGTTTAGAGTGTTTTGAAGTATTGTGAGAAGCAGAGTCGTTGAAGGTGCGAACTCACGAAGTGATCCTAGCCGTTGAATGCAAGGAGGATACGTGGCAATGGATTGGAGAGTTTGGGGGATAGAGGTTCGGAGAATTTGTGTGGAGAAAGCGCAATATTCACGAGGTCGCGAAGGCCGATAATCTGGATTGTTGGATCCAGGAGGACACATGGCAAAGATCCATTTGTTTTGGCAGAAACACATTTTGGAAGGAAACAAGGGTGGAGGACGTAAAGCCGCCGAAGCCAAAGTTGCAAAGAGGACTGGCCCAAGGTTTTAGCCTACGGTCAGATGAGAATAAGAGCCTAGCCAGTGGAGCTAGTGCCCACCAATTAAAGTTACCAGAGGTGCCCGAAAACAATTGTGCGGTTAATTCAAACCTACGATGTAACAAAAGGGGACCTGTGTAAGTTGTTTTAGGGTCTGCTATAGGCCCGAAAATCCAATTCAAAATAAGTGTTTTGAAGAAGATCCTTGACCGAGAGGTCGCAAAATACCCTAGGAGGATAGGGGTACTGCATCACTTATGCCCACTGAAAGTCTTCATGAAGATGTAGAAATATTTATGGATTTGATGAAGTCCTTTGGAAACCTATCTAGCCTTGTACCTCTTGATCCTGTGGACCCATATGCACCTGGAAATATTCCTTTCTGGTGGAAGTGGAACCATATGCAAAGTCTGATTCTTTAGCAGTGACTCATACTCCTTTTGCATGGCTTCTTTCCATAATGGATTTCCCACAGCCTCACTGTAGAGTTGCGGATCATAAGATTGAACCAGATAGCAATGCATGGGCATCGCTGGTTCAGAAGATGAAAGTACATGAGAAGGCTCCTCATGCTGAGATCGAGTCCTCCTCGAATCCAATGGATTCCATGCAAGGATACCTTCTACCTGAAGTGTGAACTGTGCCTTCTTGGGCATCTGTTGAATATTCAATGTTGGCTTCTTATCTAGATGTATTACCTGCTTATTTCCATGTACATAATATGAATGTATGGAATCGTCTTTGATTTCTGAAACTGATGGAAGCACAAGAGTATATGCATGTCGCACTGGAGGTGCATGCAAAGTGTTGGGGTCCTATTTAATCATAGGTGACTTGTTTCTTCAACTATATATTTGGCATTTCTCTCATGATGAAGACATCTGGATTGCTGGGCTCGATTGATTTCACTTTCTCCCTCCATCCGTTTTTCCCAATCCTTCATCACCCTGCCGCACCCTTCACACCCTCGCCCTCCATTTTTTCACCCCTCCACCGTTTTCGTCCCTACATGAATAAACAAGCTAAGGATAAAAAACATTAGGTTAATAATAAATGTTAGTAGTATTTTTTAATACTAATTAGCATAATAAAGTTAATTTAATTAGAATAGTGTAGTTAGATTAGCAAAACTAGGTTAGGGCTGTTAATAATAAGTTAATTACTAATTAATTAAAACCTAGGCTCGTAACTAATTAACAATAATTAATTAAATTGTTAACCATTATGTTAGTGTATTAGAATTAAACATTAATTTAAAATTAAATAAAACATAATAAGAATAACAAACAAATAAAAAAATAATACATATAATAAACATATATAAAACAAAACATATTTAAAACATCAACGAAACAATAATATAATAAATAAAATAAAAACAATATAAAACAAAAAACATATAAAACTAAAAGTAAATAAATGAAAACAAGTAATAAACATTAAAACAAAACAAATAAAACATAATACAAAAAACGAATTAAAAAAACTAAAACTAAAACTAAAACTATCCTAAGTTTAAAACCCACACATATTTCCCCATATATCGGACCCCCCCCTTACGTCACTCAACCAAAAGGGGGTCCAATATGAAAAATCACCAGAGGACACTTGTCACCATCAGGTGAACTTATAACCCCCCTCTAATACCACTTACCACCCTAGGGGTGTCAGGAAACCACTCTCCCTCCTCCAAAACCGCCTTCCCCAAAATAACAAAAAAAATCATTTTCGCCAGTTTTGACCACCTGTTTTTCGAGAGCAATTCTGGGAAAACCAAAAGGAATTTTGAAAAAACGAGAGATGTTTTTCTCGAAAAATGGATTAAGAACAAAAACCTCTCTTAGGTTTTGCACATGTATACGGTGGCTGTTTCAGAGAGATGGAGATGAATTTGGGAAAAACGAAAGAGGTTTTTTCTCAAGAAGGACTCATATACAATAACCTCTTTCAGTATTTACACATCTATCATATTTTTGGAGATACAAATGTCTGAGTTGACTCCTATTTTCAGCAGTTCGGCCCATGTTTCATGGCAGACAGTTCAAAATCTTCAGGGATTTGTTTCTATTTTTAGACAGTTGTTGATTTCGACCTTCTGAGCCTGGGGGAGAGTCTGTCCTATATATTTTTATAATTCAAATGTAAAAGGGTTGATCAATGTGGAACATGTTAAAGAAATAAAACAATTATCATTGTTGTAATTAGCCTATAGAGCCACAGTTCATCAATCCAATTATACAATTGCAGCATTTACATGATTCATGTGTTAATCTTGTTGGTGAAGTGTTTTCTGTCATCGTAATTTGTTTCCTTTGTGATCATTATGTTTTCATTTTCTAATCATTAAAGGGAAGTTAATGAACATAATTTGTCTAGTGCACTCTGTTTATGTTCTTTTGATGATATATATGTTCTTCATCTGAAGTTAAGTAAATAAATTCTTGATTGCTTCTTTGCTAAGCAGACCCACACATATTTTTCTGTCTTTTCATCTCATTTGATCTTAAAAGAATCCAACAAGAATGCCTACCTTGCCCTGTAGGGCTGTCTTTATAACCGACCCTTGATTGAAGTTGACCTCTTTGACTCCATTTCTCAATGGCCTGTCCTTCCTGTTTTAACCAACAATCTAAAACCAAACCCTGTACTAACATAAATAGCCTAAGATTCCCAACAAACAAATCTAGATCAGACAGAGAGATCCCTCTCTGAGTCTTGGAGGGCTAGATACAAGACTCCAAGTGGTTTGATGTTACCTCAGTGACTTCCTCCACAACCTTGAACAATTACAAAGTGCTAACATAGTGGTGACCATATTGGGGATCCTTCCTTAGAAAGCATATCAAGTTCCAGATCTGATTACTGATGGTGGACAATGAACAGACACAAGAAGGCCGAATCATCCACCTGGCGACTCCAAATCAACTCCAGATTAGTTCCAATTCAAAGACTCCACTGGAGGAAGAACCTGAAACATGACCAAACCATCTGAAAAGATCAGGTATTTAAGCTGGAAGTTTATCTAAGATACGATAGGTTTTAATTTTAATTATTTATTCCCTTCTCATGATCCTGATCCAAATCATACTGCCAAAAATTATGAAGAGCATGTTCAACCTAATGAGCCTCAACAGGTTAATCCTAGTGTTACAATCCCTGTACATACTCCTACACCTGTAAAAATCCGATATATATACAACCCTCTTGTCTTACCTCCCATACTCCATGATTTCCTTGCCAATTATTTCCAATATCTTCACATATTTGATGGAGAATATGGCTACATCACTGCTGAAAAACACATTCAAGGTTTTTAAAATTATCTTGACCTTTTTGAGGTGGAAAAAAGTGACTATAGTATTAGGATTTTTTATTTATCTTTGCAAAGTAGAGATAATAAATGGTATAAAGATCTTCCAGTTGCAACCATCAATGATCTCAATCATTTTATGAAAGTTTTCTTGGATCAATGGGTGATGAAGAGGAATCCCTTCCTCATTTTGGAAGAATATAATCACTTGAAAAGACAACCATGAGAAACAGTGCAACACTTTTCAGCCAGATTCAATCAAGTTTACAATTCCATGCCTGCTAATATAAGACCACCTCCTGGTTTAGCTCTCTTACACTACCTAGATGCCTTTGATCTAGAGATGGTATTTCAGTTGAGGGAAAGAAACACCACAACACTCAAAGAAATGCAAGATATTGCAATAAGTGTGGAATCCCATTTGTTGATCAAAAGGTCAAAGTTGGAGGCATAAGACAAAAAGAACAACGAAAAGGAGCATCTGATATCCTAAGAGGTGAAGCTAGACATTCTGGCAAGCACCATGGAAGAAATGTTTCACATGATTAACATAAGAGAAAAAATTGATGTTCAAAGACATCATGTTCCATTGATTACAGAGAAAGAAAGGGTCATTGTTCCCAAACACTTTGCATCTCACCCTTGGTATCATATATCAGAAGAGGATTATTTCATGTATTCAATTGACAACATGGACACAGATGAAAATCCAAATCAGCTTGTAGAGGAGCAATTAATTGATATGATGTGCATGTTTGATGACATTTATTTCATGGATGATCTACCCAAGCATGATAAATATGATGATGATGACACCAAGGTTGACTCTTAAAATCAATCGACAACATGTTGTTGGGGGAAGGAAGCTCAGCTACAGATCAAATATGAAAATCAACCTTTGCACAACAATCATGACAACAATGAGGAAAGTGCAACAAATCTCAGAGTAAGTGAAAGATCTATGCCTTTATGTTTCTCTTCATTTCAAATTCTAAGTGAAAATTATAAACAAGTTGTCGATAGTAAAAATGAAGAATGTTCTGATCACTCAGTTGAAGATGTCATTGATGATATAGAAGTTGTTCTAGACCTAGAATTGCAGCCCTTGAGCTACATTGATTTTCAAATTCCATATGAAATCTTAGAGCCTGAGACAGAATATGAATTAATGAATTATAACTCTATACCATTAACCTTCAATTCATTTCATTTTTTGAAGAAATTGTTTAATCATGTCATGGATGATAAGTACACAGAAAATCAGAAATTTATGTTGGAACCAATGAAGCAGTCATCCCAATTTCTACAGTATCTAATATTTGATGCGCTGGATGACTTGTGTTGTCAAATTCATGGTTCATTGGCCAGCTATGAACTTAAAAGAGGTTATGATATAGACATGATTATGCAATCTCTTTAATGGTTTGTTTCAATAGGAGTCTCATTTCAAAGTTCAGCAGAAAATTTGCAGCCATCTCAAGAACTGTATAATGAGGTAAAAAGCATATGAGTCATGCCCAATTATGACCATAAATTTGTCGAAAGTCAAGAAATAGGTCGTGTTTTTCCTGATCCCATAGAAGAATACATGGAATATATTTTCAACTTAAATGATCAATCATGTCTTTAGAAGTGGACATTACACTTTGTAGTTTTCACTCTGTGGACAAAAGGTGAAGATGTCCTTTTGATTATGTTGACATGCAGTCAAGAAATCCACTTGTTTCAGCATCTACTTGACCGACTTCATTGGCATTTTTGTATTATTTGAGTCAACATGATTTTTAGCAGTATAGGGTAGGTAGCAGTGTGTAAATAAGCTCAGCTCTTTGAGCATCACTTTCAAAAAAATTTCAATTTCAAATTTCAGTCTTCAGTTTGATTTGGTTTTAGTTGAAAGATCAAAACAGGTGTAGGTTGCAGAATAAAGTTTTGGGATCATCCCAATGTATAAAGCACTGATATGCATGTTCAAAAATTCTATGGTTCTTGTCACCTCTTGAAAGAGCTGTCATCCCCAGGTGGAGCCTATGTTGGGGTCCTATAATCATGGGTGACTTGTTTCTTCAACTATCTATTTGACATTTCTCTCGTGATGAAGACATCTGGCTTACTGGGCTCGGCTGATTTCACTTTCTGCCTCCATCCATTTCTCCCAATCCTTCATCACCCTGCCATACCCTTCATGCCCTCGCCCTCCATTTTTCACCCCTCCACCGTTTTCATCCCTACATGAATAAACAAGCTTAGGATAAAAAAATATTAGGTTAATAATAAATGTTAGTGACATTTTTTAATACTAATTGGCATAATAAAGTTAATTTAATTAGATTAGTGTAGTTAGATTAGCAAAACTAGGTTAGGGTTGTTAATAATAAGTTAATTACTAATTAATTAATAATTAATTAAAACCTAGCCTTGTAACTAATTAACAATAATTAATTAAATTGTTAGCCATTATGTTAGTGTATTAGAATTAAACATTAACTTAAAATT
>JASDQU010436908.1:17321-29979 GCA_032191745.1 Picea mariana
AATTAGATTAGTGTAGTTAGATTAGCAAAACTAGGTTAGGGTTGTTAATAATAAGTTAATTACTAATTAATTAATAATTAATTAAAACCTAGCCTTGTAACTAATTAACAATAATTAATTAAATTGTTAGCCATTATGTTAGTGTATTAGAATTAAACATTAACTTAAAATTAAATAAAACGTAATAAAATAAACACCAAATAAAAAAATAATACATATAATAAACATATATAAAACATAAACGAAACAATAATATAATAAATAAAATAAAAACAATATAAAACACAAAACCCATAAAACAAAAAGTAAATAAATAAAAACACTTAATAAACATTAAAATAAAACAAATAAAACATAATGCAAACAAAAAACAAAAATTAAAAAACAAAAATAAAAAAACAAAAACTAATTAAAATAAATTAAAATAAAACTAAAACCATCCTAAGTTTAAAACCCACACATATTTCCCCATATATCGAAACCCCCCCCCCGTACGTCACTCAACCAAAAGGGGGGTCTGATATACAAAACCACCAGAGGACACTTGTCACCATCAGGCAAACTCAGACTCCCCATAATATGTCTTACCACCCCAGGGGGGGTTCGAAAACCACTCTCCCTCCTCCAAAACCGCCTTCCCCAAAACAACAAAAAAAATTGTTTTCGCTAGTTTTGACCACCTATTTTCCGAGAGCGATTACGGGAAAACCAAAAGGAATTTTGAAAAATTGAGAGAAATTTTTCTCCACAACTGGCTAAAGAAAAAAAAAATATCTCAGGTTTTTCATAGGTATTAGGGATTGGGAGAATCGAAGCCATCTCTGAGCACCATTTTTCAGTTTTCCAGTTTTCCTGATCTTGTCATGTTTTTGCAGTGGCTATTTCAGAGAGATGGAGATGAATTTGGGAAAACCGAAAGAGGTTTTTTCTCAGGACAAACTCATCTACAATAAACTCTTTAATTTTTCACACATATGTCATATTTTGGGAGATACGAATGTCTGAGTTGAACCCTATTTTGAGCAGTCCGACCCATCTTTTATGGTAGACAGTTCAAAATCTTCAGGGATTTGTTTCTATTTTTGGCTAGTTGTTGATTTCGACCTCCTGAGCCTCGGGGAGACTCTATCCTATATATTTTTATAATTCAAATGTAAAAGGGTTGATCAGTTTGGAACTTGTTAAGGAAATAAAACAATGATCATTGTTGTAATCAGCCCATAGAGCCACAGTTCGTCAATCCAATTATACAATTGCAACGGTTACAAGATTCATGTGTCAATCTTGGTGGTGAAGTGCTTTCTGTCATCGTAATTTGTTTCCATTGTGATCATTATGTTTTCATTTTCTAATCATTAAAGGGAATTTGTTTGGTGCACTCTGTTTCTGGTCTTTTGATGATATGTATGTTCTTCATCTAAAGTTAAGTAAATAAATTCTTGATTGCTTCTTTTCTCAGCGGACCCTCACATCTCTTTCTGTCTTTTCATCTCATTTGATCTTAAAAGAATCCAACAAGAATGCCTACCTTTCCCTGTAGGGATGTCTGTATAACCGACCCTTAATTGAATTTGGCCTCTTTGACTCCATTTCCCAATGGCCTTTCCTTCCTATTCCAACCAACAATCTAAAACCAAACCCTGTACTATCATAACTAGCCTAATATTCCCAACAAACAAAGCTAGATCAGACAGAGAGAGCCATCTTTGAGTCTTGTAGGGCTAGATCTAGGACTCCAACTGGTTTGATGTTACCTCGGTGATTGCCTCCACAACCTTGGGAAATTACAGAGTGCTAACAAAAAGAACTCTCCTTATGTGTAAGTAGAAAATATGAGTCATCATTAGAAAACTTAGTGAATTTATACAACCTTGAATTGTGATCCACCTCACCAATTGCAATGATGGAATTATCATGCATGTCAATTACTGAAAACAAATTTGATGTAAATTCAACCTTTTGACCTTTCTGAGTGATCTTATAAATTGAGAGAAGATTCATAGAAAGATTTGGAACATGTAAAACATTCTCAAAACTGACATTGTGGTGTTCCACTCTCCCTTCTCCTACTACTACTTTTGGAGTATCATCCCCCATCAGAATAGGGGGTCTTGAGCATGGACTCGAAGAAGATAAAACTTCCTCTTTCACTTCCATATGATTGGATGCACCATAATCTATAATCCATGAATCATATGAGGAATTAATTGCAACAAGAGCATGATGATTACCTTTATTAGGCGCATGGTTTTCTTCCTTCTTCTTCTTGGCTCCTTTAGGAATGAAGTCTCCAAGTTTATTCTTTTGAAGTACCTGTGTCATAAGATCGATCTACTTCTTCATGCATATGGATTCTTCATGATTCGGTTTATTGCAGTAAGTGCACTGTTTTCCCTTCTTCTTCTTCCTGGAATCTGAAGAGTCTTTGGAACTTGAAGAATCGTTAAAGGGTTTGGAATATCCCTCCTTCTCATTCTGTTTCTCCTTATCATTCATTTTGGATGATCCTTTTCCATCATGCATGGTGAGTGCATGTGCTTTGGGATCCTTCATGAGGCCCATTTGTTTGAGTTTTGTTTTCTCTTGTGTGAGAGAGTCAATGAATTGATCCATCATAGGCATTTTCCAATTTGTTCCAAAAAGACATATGTCAGAATGGAAATTGGAGACATATACAACGTATTATGGTCCTAGCTTGGCAAATATTGTTAGAATAAGTTGTTTCTCTTGTGTAGACTTATCAATACCACATTCACCTAAGCTCAATATCAAAGATTTAAATTTAGTAAAGAAATCTTGTATATTATCAAAACTTTTAGGGTCTAAGCTATTCAACTCTACCTCAAACATATGACCTCGCATCTCATCCTACTTTCCAAAAAGTCCTTCCAAGGTGGTCCAGATCTTGTCTGGAGTCTTGCATGTGGAAATATGAAACCATAAATTAGTGGAGATTAACTCAATAAGTAGTCATGTGTCCTCATCCTTACGGTTCACCCATCTGGTCTTCTCAAGCGTTGATGTAGCTTTTGTTTCTATCGCCATCATCAAATTATACAGTCTTTTTCTTTTGAGTTGGAATGCAACCTTCGTATTCCATTAAAAAAAGTTGTATGGTGTGAGTGTTATCACCAGACTTAATTGAATAATTTTCATCACCTCCATCCTTGTTATTGATTCTAAAAAGATCCTGAAAACCTAGCTCGCGGATTATGAGATATGACAGACGGTTCTATGACAACTATAGATATGATAAAAAAAAATATATCTCCTAAAATATGATGTGGGTTTTGGAGAGTTTTGGTGAGCATGAGAATCCCTATGTTATATGTCTCTGGTCAAAATTTCAGCCTGACCCAGACCACAGATTTTGAGATATGGCTATTTTACTGCAGAAAACCAATTTTCTAGAGGACAGCTGGAATCGTCACACCCTAAAGAAGGATACAGTGCATCTAGGCTGAATCGTCACACCCTAGAGAAGGATAAAGTACGATGATTTTGAAAAAATAAATCGTTGCACGCTGATGAAGAGTACAGTGCGACGATGTTGCACCTTGCCTGTGTATAGGCTGCGACAATTCCTGATTTTTTTTTTCTTATGTGTGAGTGAGACTGTTGCAGCCTAGCAATGGATAGACTGCATCGATTCCAATTGTCACACCTTTCGATAGGGATAGGTTGTGATGATGGCATAAACTAAGTTTACTCAATAATTAAATCATGTTTCGCTCTTCTCTGGCTTGTCTGGGTTTCTCCAAGTAGCTCATCTCTAATACCATGTCAGTGTTTCATGGAAAACTGCACATGAGACCTAGCTAAAGCATACACAAAAAAAGCTTATCAAGAAAAGGAAGAGAGATACAATATCAAGAATGAGAATTAATGTATATTATGATCTTTTTAATGAGTGAGTGATATTCAGTGATATAGGCAATGACATCCTATCTTAGGAATGCATGCATAATAGTGATGTTCTAAAATTAGAAAGTCTAAAATAGAACTAATCAATTAACTCCCACTGAACTAGTGTGCCGAAAATAGAAATTTCTCCAACACCTTTCCCATATATTTCAGGTTTGTGGATGGCGCAAGTCGACACAACCAGAACATTGCTTCTGCAACTTGGGTCATCTACCTTTCTAGCGATTTGGTGAGTTCAAGAGGAATCCGCCTCGGATTTGTGACCAATAATGTGGCAGAATATCACGTTGTCATTAGACTCTTAATCGAAGCCTCCTACCTAGGTATAAATCAATTTATTATCAACCTAGAATCTCAACTCGTGATCCATCAACTTAATCGTGAGTACATTGTTTGCAACTCAGTTTTAATACGTCTCCACCTAAGGCTTCGCCGTCTCAAAAGATCATTTGAATTTCTCCAATACAAAAACATATCGAGAGAACTCAATACAACTTCGGATTCGTTAGCTAATTACATGTTGGATTGGTATCTTGCACATAGATAAAACATTTTGAAAACATAAATCATATGTACACAGAAAGATCACATAAGATAAAAAATGAAACATCTATAGGCATGATAGAATTTTTTCTTTTGAAAATATATCATCAAAATGTACATAACGAGGCAAAAAACTGGGGGCTTCATGCCCATAATATCGTCATAAAGACTAAAAAAATCAATTGAGGACCCTAATCATCCTCTTGTATGACATTGTTCTCTACATAGCACACTACTTCTCGTGTCACCCACCGAAGCAAATGGTTGAGGATTTCGAGAACCCCAACTGTATGTCGCTGCAAGTGTAGAGGCACATCTCGCCTCTTGAGGGCCTGACACCCATCGTCGAACCCCAGAGGTTACTCTCTACCTCTTGGAGCCCTCCCAATACAACGTCGTTCTCAACTACTTCCTCTGCGATGCCCTAATGCCAACATCTCCTACGGGCATGATGCACCTCTGTCTGCATGATGAAAACAAAATATTTTAGATTCCTCATTGTACAACCCAAAAACATATAAAATAAAAAACACACAAAATGTATGTTGCAAGGTTATGTTTCGTACCCGATGCATCCCATTGGATTCCCTTGGGAAGTACCAGGTCAGCGCTACCTTTGAAATCTACTCTAGCGTAGGGGAAATCCTCAATAACCACCAACTGTCTCCTACACCATGTGAAGAAGTCAACACTGAATTTGAATGCTAAGGGATATTTCCCCAAACTAGGGGATAGGCTGGTCCACCTCTCCATACGAGGCTCAGTCAGAGGATGTGATATCAATGCTACCTGTCGTTGCATCTGAGGGACCTTCTCTAAGAAAAATGAAACTAGAAAGGAACCATATCCAAACTATTTATGTCTATCGGTCCTACATTTGGATATTTTTTCTTTGACATTTCTGAGGAACGCTGCACTCCAATTGAACAATCTGGGTTCTAAACAATGTAAGACATAATAGATCTATGATTTATAAGCCAAGTGAGCACTATTTCTCCCCACCAACTTGGTAATGGAAAATAGAATGGATCGAAGTGCTAAATCTCTCACATCCTTTATCATAATCCATCCACCCACCAACCGCGATCCTGGTATGCAATACTCGACAACATATGCCTTAGTTGGTTGAGGAGTTTCCCGGTGTCTGGACAAGAGAATGGGTACCCCTCTCCTTAAAATCCCCATCATAAATTATAGATCATCTAGTTCGATCTCAAGCATGTGCAGTCCGATGCGGGACACTTTCTCAACGTCATAGCATAGACCAATCAAATACTCAAGCAGTAGTACTTCTTTTTTCATGTTTTGAAGCTTGAAGTGTTTGAGAAAACCACTATTTCGCAAGGCCTCCCTCACTTGAGGGTATTGGAGAGCGACGATATCATCGAAATCATGCTCACACTCCTTCCACTCTATCATGGCTAGCTATAGACGAAATATGCAAATACAACATTTAAATATCATTAGTCAAACTATTATGGAGAAAAAATTCCTCTATTTAGCCAAAAAGTCAAAAGAATTTTTAGTTTTGTGCCTAGCGCTCCCTCAAAACAACTTACAGAGCACTAGTGCTCCCTAGACATATGCACCAACGCGCTGAAATCTCGGTCGGCGCTCCCCTCAGTACCTTGAGGGAGCGTTGATCTAGTTCGATGATCTAGGGCTTCCTAAGGAGCCTACAACACTCAAAACAAAGGTTACAATGCAGTAAAAAACTAGGAAAACTGATGAGAAGGAAGAGATAACTAACCTAGTCTGGATGAATCTAGAAATGATCGCTCATAGCTCCCATAGTCGTCGCTCGAAAAACGTTTCAAAGAGGTGGAAAATCCAAAATTTAGAGGAGAATGGTAAAAAACAAATGGTAAAATGCAATTTTGACCTATTTTGATATTTGATAGGTTCATTTTGATATTTTATCTTTATTATAAAGTCATTTGTTGGTTTTTAATCATTTTTTCAAGCAGTTACTAATGCATTATTCCCATAACATTTTGTTTTTACAGGATTTCAAGCATCATCTTTTAGTAACCTTGTAACACTAATGAGCGTAATCTTTGTTCTTTCTCATGCTCACAAATACATGAGAATGTAACCGAGTATACATTTATCACTTTTTCGGACTCGTAAAGGTTATACGAAAAAGGAAACCCCTCTAGTCATCTTTAAGTTCTTTTTAGACTCTCTAACTGTGAAACGATTTGCGAGTGATGTTGCTTCCTTTCACGCTCGTTAAAAGGTTCAAAAAGGGCATCTTCCGAGTAAAACATTATCTCTTTTTCAGACCTCAGAGACTAACATTATGAAAAAGGACAACCCTAGAGTCTCCTTTAAGTTATTTTTAGACTCTCTAAACATGGAAAACCACCGAGTTTTTCTTCCCTTAACTCGCTAAACTAAACATTGAAGGGCCCATTTGGGAATAAACTCTTACTTCTTCCAGTTCGTTAAACAATGGAAGAGGAGCTTACCGAATGTGAGTTATATCAATCATGTGTTATCCTCCTCGAGCTCGTTAAATTAAAAAGAGGTACTCATCTATTTGGATGGGGGAAAAATTGAAGGAAGTGGGTCAAGTTTCTTGAGAACTTTTGTAAACAACTCTTGCAGTTGCCCTTGAACACGACATTTGTTTTTAACCTTCACCCTAAACACTTGTATAATCCGCTAAACCTCTGCACTGAAGCAATCCTATGAGTCTTTCAACTCCTTTGAGTCATTCGAAGAATGACATAGCACCCGTTGCATTATGTTTTGGTCCACTTTGCATTTATGCTTCCAAATCTCATGTCATGCCTCAGTGTTCAAGGGAAGTATCCGCCTCGAGAGTCAACCATCTGCAAAATTACCAGTTTCCATACCTGTGTCAGTCTATAATTCGTTCGCCATATCATCACTTTCCTGTGTCAGTTTCGTGTTGATGATGGGGGATACATCAAGGCTGTCCTTCAATGAGTCTTCTCCTATTGACTTCAAGACATCATCCGAGAATTAGACTTAGAAACCAGTTAGTACCTTGGGACCTGGAATCCTCAATAGAAGGCCTCCTCACTTCCAAAAGTGGGTTTACATCATTGACCTCTGATTGGATGATTCCACGAATGTTTGACCTCATCTCACTTATTCACATTCGCTGGATTGCACTAGAGTACCTTGGGAGTCATTGACATCACTGGTGATTTCCCTCGCACTTGTTAATGGTTCACCTCAAAGACAGATAATCAAGTGATTTCTACCATGTTTGACATCAAGACATCTATTCACATGGTTAGATTCGTACTACGTTGGGATTGGGACGAAGACTTTGGGTTGAACATTTATTATGACATCTGCTTTTCTAGGCTGCGAAGGAAATCATTTGAACATGCTAATTCTTATGTTGTCACATAGATCCACATTGTATTGGTCTGTGGCTATGTCTTATCATCTCGTAGCTCCACTGTGTATTTTGCGTGGCTACAATCAGTCTATGTCATAGAAGTATGGATCCACATTGTATCACTGGTGGCCATACCCTTAGTCAATATCATCATGGATCCGTAGTGTATTTATTGGTGACCATACTTTGAGTCATTTATTACCCAAGCATAAGTATGTCTGCCTTGGGATTGGAACACATATTAATATTTTTTTGATGGTTGTCTGCAACTTCTACCAAGTTCTCTAACTCCATACCCTTGCTTCGAAGAATCTACAAAGTGTTTCGGTCATCAGCTTTCATCTTCTGACTTTACACTTTGGGGGGCAATCTGTTACACGTCAAAATTCCTCACTTCGATAATGTCGCATTCTTGCAAGTGTCACACTTTTGTTATAAGTGTCGTAAATGTCGCATTTTCATTCTGTGTGTGTCGCATTGTGAATGACACCATGGAAACACTTGATACATCCTCTAGAACATGTTAGAAGAATAAGACACATCATTTGATAGACAAAGCAAAGTGTTTTTCTATGAGAATTAGTCATCTTGACAATTGTTTGGAATATAAACACTCCCCTGCTCATATGCAGGGAGCACTAGCGCTCTCTGCCTATCTAGCAGCGAGCATTGTAGTGCTCTATTTCCCATTGTAAAGGAGTGTTGATTGGTTGAGAAAATCATGGGAATAAATACCCCTTTTCTCTAAGGACAACTAGGGATGATTAAAGTTGTTTTTCCTTGAATCTAACCCTTAGGATGCATCTAAGGGAGATGCCACAAATGATGGAATCATATCCTCAACTAATCACAAATATAACGAAGGTGATTGGGCCTCCCAAAGCCTATAAATGGAGGCATTCTCATGGTGAACAAGGAGGAAAATAATCAACAAAAGTATTGTCATTATGATCGTGGATGTTTTGAGCAAGAGGTTGGATGAGGAGGATTTGGAGAGGCTGTTGCAACACCATCAATGATTGTAAGTGTTTCTTTCAAGTTCTCATCAATATACTTGGCCTATTCACTTCTAGTTTGTGTATCTTACATATGCTTGTCTATTATAGATGATTTTTTTTAATCTAACATGGTAGAGTAGGAGTTTCCTTGTCTCTCTTTGCAATCTGTGGTTTTGCAGGTATCAACTCATGTGAAAGAGTTTGGATATCAAGCTTGAATTGGAGTAGCGAGGACAAACACCAGAAATAGGTACAATCAAATTTTTCTCCTTCTCTCTTTTTTCTAGTTAAACAAATCTCAAAGGGATGTTACTGTCCATTTGTATCTTTCTATCTTGGTATTAGGGGTCTAGAATCCAAGGGGATATTCACCTATCCGCAGGGGAATTTTCCTATAACAACCATCAATAGATGATAACCCTAACCGAGAAGAATTACTTAATTGTCAAAAGTTGAGATATGAGTTGAGAAAGTAGAAGGCACCCATCTTCAATGGGATTGTTGAAAGAGGAAATAGAGCATAGACTTGGTTGGTTAACATTGAAGGACGCATGATGCTATATGAATTCAACACCTCATAGAATACTATTTTTTTATCAACTAATTCAACACCTCTATGTTATTATTTTACTTTGATGACTTGGCCTATGGAATTAATTCATAAGTGAATCATATATTAAATTGCAAATTCTTCACAATTTTGAGGGACACTATGAGTTCTTGGCGATTCCTTTTAGGTTGACTAATGCTCGTTTCATTTTTCGAAACCTCAAGAACAACATTTTTCAGCCTTATCTTAGAAAGTTTATATTGGTTTTCTTTGATGATATACTTATATATAAGAATTCATGGGAAGAATGGATTCAACATGTGGCATATATATATAATTATATTAAGAATGGATTATAAAAAAACAAAAATTAAAAAAAATAAAAAACAAAACAAAAAATAAAAAAAAATAAAAAAACGAAACATAAATAAAACAAAACAATGCAAACCCCATTCAAATCAAAACCCCAAAATGAAAAACCCCGCCATCGTGACATAGGATAGAGTGGAGGAAAAAACCCCATGGCGACAGAGGAGAGAGGCCTGCAAAACCCTGTGGCGACAAAGGAGAAAGGCCAAAACCCTGCAACGACATAGGAGAGAGGCCAAAACCCGACGAAAAAAGAGGAGAGAGTGAAGGATATTCAGCTAAACCTGACAACGACCATCTCGTGGAGTGGATATGTCGCCGAAATTGGTAATTTCTGACTGGTTTTATTTTCATGAGACACTATGCACACCCAATCTTAGTTTCATTTCCACTTCCATGGGTTTCAATTTTGTTTCATTTCCATTTCCGGGTTTCATTTCCATTTCCACTTCAATGGGTATTTCTGCCATGCATTCTTCAATGGTTACCCCCTCATTCATGGATATTTGTTGGGGCTCATCCTACAACATGTAAATGAATCTCATAAGGAGAATTAACCCAACCAAAATATTTTCCCAAAATTTCATCCACCTCTTCAAGGCTGAAGGTATGATGATGTTTCCCTAACATGTTCTTTAGTCATTAACTATGAATAAATGTCCAATGGAAAGGAAAGAATATAAGAGAGGAAGACCTCATATAAATAATGCTAAATAGAGGTAAACCAAACTGCACATTCTCCATTTTAAATGTTGTTAATTATTTTCCTATATAGTCCTTTGTAAACACTTATTAGAAATTCTAATATTTTAAGATAAATTCATGCTCAAATGAGCTAAGCCAATCACCTAAATTGAACAATTGAATGTTAATTTTTTTTATTTTTTTATGGCTTATTATAGTCAAACTACAACAATAGTGCAAAATGGGTAAAAATCACATCACTACATTGTATATATTAATCTTCTATGGAGAAATTTTCAAAGTAGTTTCACTATAGATCATGGTTGATCCAAAACCACAATGTTTTATGTTGTATAAGTACAAAACTATGGGGGTTAATCTTTTTAGCACAATTAGCTTTTGTACCCAAGTCAAAATTTTTTGTTATGTAGTGTAGCCTATGGATTGGGGCATTATTCTTGTCCATAAATTGGGTTATGGAGTCAGATGAACTAACAATGGTAGAAGGGGGATGTAGGTCTTGTGATCCAGGTGGACATTCTATATGAGAGTGAACTTTTAATTAAAAAACCCAACCTACCCCTACTTGCTCTAATACAAAACCCCTTACCTAGTAGACACCACAAATTCTTGTGTACATCATAGCTTAGCCACTATTCTATGCATTGGCATATTTGGCCTAAATTACCCCTTCGGCCTAAATGATGCATGCATATACTTCCATGATTTGATAAACCTAAGATGAAATTCCCAATGGGGTTCCTCTTTTCTCTTTTTAATATAAAGAAGCTTATACCATAGGCTTTGACATCCTACTCATGATTTGTCATTGTATTGGGTTCATGTATGTATCAAATAGTTCTTGTAATCATTCTAGAGCCATCAAATGAGGCTTCTAAATGCCTTGAACACCATTTCTTATCTCACGACCAAGAAATAAGTCATTACATTTAAAATAATAGGGATTTGTTCCTTAGTGGAGTCACTATATGAGTAATAGAATTTTATGAATTTGAATGGCCTTGATGGTGATTTTATGAAGTTTTCTATGCAACTATGAAACTTATGCAACTATGCAACAAACAACTTGATATTGAGCTTACTTATGCAACTTATGCAACTATGAAACTATGCAACTTATGCAACTATGCAACAAGACTTTGATGATATTATAACTTTATATTGAGCTTACTAAGGAACACAACACCATTTCATCTAATATCTCATCAATGACTAAAATAGGGAACTTCTCCTTGATGGTGATTTTATGAAGTTCTCTACAAAGAAAGAACCTATGGAAGATAAATTGGAGCATGATAAAGGGCACACAGCCCAAGAGGGTGACTAGGCCTACCTAGCTATAATAATAAACTTAGTGTGCATTATGGAAGACTAAGTCATTGGCATTTATGAAGATCGAGGTCTAAATAAGTCTACATATACCCACTACATTTCCTAAATAAGAATGCACACATTTATGAGTTGTGAGCTAAATAATATCACGAAACATCATTTTTTTTGGGATTGGTTAATTTCTATAGATTCTTTATTCCAAGATTCTCACACTTGACCAGACAAGTTAACCAAATCTTAAGAGGGAATTTGAGGAAACAAGGATTCATCATATAGAACAAGGTGCAACGACAAGTTTTTGAAGAAGTGAAGATGTTGAAGCTATGCACTACACCTATGCTTACACTACTATGCGTTTATCATCCTTTTGATATAGAATATGATGCATATGACTATGGGATAGGTATTTTTTGGACACAACAATGTCATTCCATTGTGTTTTACTTAAAGACATTCAATGATGCAATCCACAACTTTTGAAGTTATGATAGAGAGATGTGATCCATTTCTTAAGTAGTTCACTAGTGGAGACACTATGTATAGGGAAAATAAATTGTTATTCAATATAACCATAAGCCACTACAGACCTAGAGCAAACTTGAGAATACACCACATATGAAACTAGGTGGGTGCGTAATATCTCCAACAATATCATCTATTATTGTTTCAATCTCTTGATGAAGATGCCCAGGCCAGTCTTGAGCAATCCAAGTTGTGGGATATCTTTTATCAAACTAAATTCCATGTCATTGAAGCACTCAGTCTCCATGCTTAAAAAATCCTTTTTTTCCTAAGTCTCTACTATCTTCTCATTTTCTTATATATGGTCCACCAACAACACAACCAATGCAAACTATT
>JASDQU010436908.1:41004-58397 GCA_032191745.1 Picea mariana
TATAATGTGGTAGGATGATCGTGGAAAAGGGCCATCCACAGAACATGTAAATGATTATCAAATTCGACTTTCATTTTATGTGAATTTTATTGTTTGTTTATA
This sequence comes from Picea mariana, assembly GCA_032191745.1. Classification (NCBI taxonomy): domain Eukaryota; kingdom Viridiplantae; phylum Streptophyta; class Pinopsida; order Pinales; family Pinaceae; genus Picea; species Picea mariana. The sequence continues at coordinate 41,107 of JASDQU010436908.1, forward strand.
TAATTTTATTTGTGTGGCGATCGGTTATTTCATTTGTTTATATAACTGAAATAATATTGATTTTGTTGAAATTGTATGTAGTTAGCATACCATGTTGATCATGATTACGCTGATGATGAGGCGTTATATTCATCCTCTGGTCTGATGGTATTAATAAAAAAGATCATTAAACTGGACAAGAAACTTGCTAGCTTGTTAGACCGTCCAGATCAAACTCCTAACATCCTAGAAAGGATCAATCTCTTTATGTCACAAATTAACATATATAAGCTAATGACCATAATTTAAAGTGTTTTTTTTAATGTACTCATATGTTCAATTATGAAAGTCCTTTTTTTTTTAAACTTTTACATTATTTCACAAAAAAACATTTTCTTTTTTATAAAGAGATATTTGGTGCATGTTCGGACTGGTGTTGGTAGTAGTGGCACTGCAGAGACACCACAGAATCCTGTCGCGGGTTGTCATATAGCTGCTAGAGTACTATTTACTTCTCCATCTTCCACACCTAATTTAGATAGGAGCCATGACACGCGCTTCCAGGAATCCACACAATGGTCATGCTCTAGAGGTGGTGACAGAGATGAGGTTGATGATGTGGTTAACATGGTTGCATTTCCTGGATCTAGACGTGTGACCAACACAGGGACCCTTCTGTGCACATTTTTGGTCGACGATAACGAACTTCCATTCAAACAAATAATATTCCTAGTTAGTTTTTCATATTTTAACTGTTTCATGTTGTCCATCTCATACACAAATCATTTAGATTATTATTTTTAAATTAATGATCATATATTTTTGTGTGTAGGAAATGACCATTTTTATAGACACTTGGAGAGAAATACCATGTTTATTTTTGGGGCAACCTTACGCATGAGGTGGAATTGCCAGAATTCCAACCTCAAAAAAGAACTTATGGATTATCTCGAAGGCCTCTTTGGAGCAGGAATGATTTTAAGGATGGAAATTTATTTTAAAATGTAGAAACCTTGACGAATCTTACTAATCCTTCATATGTCAACTATAAATGTTTGGCGATTTTTTTGTAAAAATATTCAAATTTATAAGGATTTTATATAGTTTATATAAATTTTTGGCGATTTTTAAGGTAAAATAATTTTTTCCTTTAGAATTTGGGCAAATCATTTTTAGAATAGTGAATCTTTTTTGGGGAAAAATCATGGAAAATTAGCCCATGAGCAAAATTTAGCCCCTAAAATCATCGCTACTTTGGAGTAGACACGTTCAATAAAAAAGTGGTCACCTTTGCAGCGGGCGAATATTTAAAATATACGCAAGATGTTTATAGATAAAGCTTGGCAGGAAACCCTAGGTATGTGCATCCTCCCTTGATTCCAGAGAGAGAGTGGAAGGCGATCATTGATGATGCAAAAGAAAATATATTGAAAAAATAAGGAGAAAAGATAACTGGTACCCCAAGGTAAATTACAATATTTTGATTTCAATACCTTTAATTTTCTTTAGATCTAAATAAAAGTGTGGTATATAACATAATTGAAATTTTTTATGATAGGTTGTTTGACATTTTGAAGGTAACCAAAGGAATGATTTCCAAACATGGCCAACACAAGATAGGCCAGGGAGGCTACTCGAGGTTACAGTCACAAATCATAAGTACCCAAACATCTTAAGAATATTATTTGTATCGCCTTACAACTTTCAGGTAATTGCAGACAAAAACATAAAAAAAACATGCTCTTATGCAATGCAGGGTGATGACTTCGGAACTGAAACCACAGAGGAAGACCTCCAACTTGGTCACAAGTATGGCTATAAATCCGTGATTGATCGTAGGAAAAACACGGGGCAGACCCCAAGTTACAATTTGCGGGACAAGTTAAATAAAAATCAGTCCACATTAACCTTTCATTACTTATAAAATACGTAAATGTTTGATATCGTTCATAACTTTAACGTCTTACCTTGTTTTAATAAGGGGAGCAACACTATCAACAAAACCATTAGTACTGGACAACAAAGCATTGATAGTGCAACATGGCTAGAAGATCATGGTGCTCCCTAGCAACCTTGTCCTAGTGGGGTGTAGCCCCAAGATGTTCCTGTGACTCAAGCCCACGACGATAAAATGGTTGTATATTAATCGTATACTTAATAATTTCGTACTTCTAATTTTTATTACTTATACATTTACAATTTTGTTCTTATAAAGTTTCTCGTTTCAATGGCAGAGAAAGTCATAGTTGAGCCTCCTCGACCTAAAGATCAAGAGAACAGGGTAGCCATTCCAATGGTACCAACTAGTGGACCAGGTAAATAATTACATTGCAGAGGATTTTTTAAATACTAATGAACTACTTCAATTATATTTAAAAATTGGCCATATAAATTTACTATTTTTTGTTTTTGTAGGTGATGGCCCCTCATAATAGCCTCCATGTCGTGGGTATGAGACTAGGCATGCTCGGCATGAAAGGACTGAAGCAACATCAACTGCTGAAGAACGCCCAGTAAACAAAGACATGGAGATGGATGAATTCCTTAAGAACTGGAAAACATAAAAGAAGAATAAAAGAAATTGATGATGTATAATAATTTTATAAGACAAATAGATGTACATTATATAGCTAGTATATTTGGAACATATTTTAAATGATGTCATGTCCCCTCTTTGAGACATACATGTAAGTTAGTACACTAGTGGTACATTTTTTTTTTTTTAAATTCAAGACAAAAGTTACTCGACATTAACATACTTCAATATTACATATTCATTTCTCATTTACATCCTACCCTGCAAGTTCATTATTCAACATCATTCTACTAACAGAATAATCCGTTCTACTAACAAAATAATCATATCTCAAAGGAAATCAAGGATATATATACCCATCCAACCTACCTGAAAGGTTAGGACCTCCAAGACACATAATCAACACTCAAGTCAGGGATTCATTCGATTGATTTTGACCATTTAAGGTTTCAAGACTGGCGACTATTATGAGGAACAAGGAAGTATCTAATTCCCATAACTTCAATCTACTTCAAGTTTTAAAAACTAACAACATTTAAAAAACACAAATTCTTCAAGTACACAGAAATCGGATAACAAGTTCACTATGACGACCTTCGAGTCAATATGACACCCAAAACAACGAGTACCACAATTGTAACTTTTGAAAGATACTGAGATAAAAACAATCTTACAAGAATACATTCTATCTCCTTATTACTTCTTAGATTCCGACACTAATTCAATATTATATCTAGGAACACACTGAAATATCTATAGCCATGTAATTGGTGATAATTTCCTATGCTATTACATTTTCAAATCTCCATATATGCTCGATAGCCTAACACGTAAGCTAGGTGATTCAACTAATGGAACAACGATGTTCTTGTAAAATCATCTTATTCCCCTATTTGAGTTTTCGTGCTCTAAACAAGTAGCTTACTTATCAATACACACATTGTAAATGAACCATGTCTCTTCCTAAATTCATTAATATAAGCTTATTAATACATTCATCATTGAAATTTCTTACTATTAATTATTAAATTACCAGATAATAACATATAGATGTAAAAAGGACACTAGTCTAACATTAACAATATGGAACTTCCATAAATTAGATCAAGTAAACTACAAGAACTAAATTTTACGATTTTCCCATACAAGATTTGAACACTAGTAATACATTTTCCTTTTCCAAATATTAATTTATCAACCATCACTACTACATTAAATAAAAGTAAATAATAGTCTCTCATCCAGATCACAAACAGGATTAGCACCATATAAGTAATTAAATAATTTTTCAAGAATGCCCTTAAATTCACTCATTAATGTGAGGTAATCATCCTTTCAAAAAGGTACCTAAGATATTTCTTAGGGTTACACAAATAGCGCTCTTTCTTATATTATAAATTTCGTCCAGGTTAATAAATTACTAGATAAAGTCCCTTAATTTAAGTCCTTAATATAAATTCGCCAGAAATAACCGCCCACTCAGCAAATATTGGATAGGATTTTTTTTTTTTAGTTTAGTGAGATCAATCTCTGGTTTTCATTTCAAGACTTCTTAACCTAAGATCAATTCCATTGAATTAACTCCAAATTTCCAGAGTAACATAATTTCCTATTCACCTTTCTCTTTATTTATGCTACTATAATTATTTGATTGCGGAAACATGACGAATAATTATTCGTTAAAATCCTTGGGTCTCTTTTGAAAACTTAATACAACTATTAAAAATTATACAATTATCCATACTTCCAAATTTTATAAAGACGAGAATTTTATTCTATAATCAAATCCTACGTAGATTTAATCCAAGTAAAAAAGTTAGTCGATTTAATCCAAGTATCAATCAATACAGTCTCAGGGGTGAATTTGAGTGAAACAACCTAGATTGGGCAGAAGCAACAAACTCTCTACAACGAATGAGAAGAGAGAGAGAGAACATCAAAAGAAACAAAAAAATTCATATGATAACAATCATGAACTCCCTTAATCCCGTGAGTCCAAAGGAACTATAAATTTGGTTAAAATTATAGAAGCCCGGTACTGACAAACTTGAATTGAAGAACCGAGAGGGAACTGTAACTATTCTTTTAATAGGTATGAGTTAGATATCACAAATCTGAATTACGAGCAAACTAACAACAATCTAATTCTATCACAACAAGAATTAATAAACCAAACTCGCATTGCTCAATGCACCACTATTATCATCATTTAACATTCAAATAACAAAATAAAAATACCATAACAAAATATAATATACATATAACTAAAATATATGTCACGAAGTCACCATGCTTCCACGCATATTCCTATTACTATCAATAATCCATTCATCAATAAATAGTTATACAGAGCAACGTATGCATTTAGAAATTACATCTCAATCCAATGTGTTATCTGCTTATTCATTGTTCAATTAATAATCCCTTAACAATAAATAAATTGAAATTATTCGACGTGGGAACTTGCCCACTTCCTCCTTGGTTCTGTCCGCTAATTGAAGGACTTCACCGGTACCTACCAGCCAACGCTAGGGGTACTTTTCTTCCCCCGTAGCCTCTTGATCCGCAAAGGTTCCACACACAAGAAACCCACAAACACTAACTCCAAGGATTGCCTTGCAAGGTAGAGCTTCCACTCCTTCTACAAGCTTGGTGTCCCAACTCTCACAAGAAAAACAAAATCAAAACCATTTTGACATCATAACATTACCCGGAATAAGTGTGATCCATTTTCCTTCTACATCCTTTGTTTTATAGAATTTTCCTCATTGACACATGTCCACATGCACAGTTTAATTTCCATTTTAATTAATAAATTAGAATTATTCACCCACACACTTGTCATACCCTCCCCATGTTGCACAAGTAATTACAAATTTTATTTTATTTCAAAAGTCAATTTCCCTCACACTCTCTAAGTGTTCCTATTTTTGCTCTTAGTTGTCCCTTTATTCCCTAGATTCTCATTTAATGAGTGTCTCCTAACTAGATCTTAGTTAGAGTTGGATTATGAGTCTTCTTCTAGTTACACTAATGGTAGGTTGACTCAAGATTATTTTCCATGTGTACTCCTATTCTCTCATATTATTATTTCTTCTATTTTTAAAAACCAATTTATTACTTTCATGCACACATGTGCATTTTATTCAATCTTTAGATTTTTATTCACATTTTTCCTTGAATTTATTAATCTCTATTCTTTTGATTTATTTAATATTTAATTTAGTCCCCTAACTAAAATAGACTTAGGTTTAGTCTTGGAGTTAAGCTTAGGATTTTATTGGGATTTATAATTAATCAATTCATTGTTTAATTAAATAAAATAATCCGACAGGGGCTAATCAATTTAATGTTTTCTACGCCACCTAGACTTATTGACATACATTTTTAATTTCATGACGTGCCCTTCAAGACGCACCTCCATGCTCCAAGGGTTCCACTTGCCTTTGATTGTGTTTTAGAAGTTTGTCCGACCCCTAGAGTCAACACTCCACTTGGTTGACCTTGTGAGAGACTAAAGCCTTCTAAGGAATAAGGAATTCGCCTAATTGCACGCTACTTAGGAATCTTCGTGAGGGACTGTCTCAGTCTTCCCTCATGACATCGTTGACCTCTCGAACTAGGTAATCGTTAATGCACCATTTGAGCCATGATGAGAGTGATAATAGGCTATGATAGGGATGCTACCACACCTCTTCCTCAATGTGTGGTGTCTGTGCATGGCCCCTTTACTCTTTATGTGAGTCAAATTAGCAAGCATTGTCGGCCTACATCCATTGACAAAACACTGTCAATGATCCATATACATAATCATACTATAATCAATAAATGTCACATGTGCGTAAAATGGAATAATAAAAAAACATTAAATCTACTCCCTGACTCAATCTGGAGTCCAAGGAAGTCCATTGATGCCATTAACATCCATAATCTGTCATGTATCCTGCACACTTAGGAAAATGTGTCAATAACATTTGTCAATAAATATACATCAAATAACAATAAGTCATAACACATCATCATCATTATGTAATATCTATAATCGAAACGAAATCACAATGTACCATAATAGGATCACTTGCATGCAATTGTCCTCAAAGAATAAGTCGAAAAAGTGTGCTCAGTAGAGCGAGATGTTACATACASCCCCTCTTGTTTTCAACTTCRTCCTAAAAWTTKTACAGTATGGAAACTRTTGATGCATCTCRTATGCTTCCTCCGATGTAGCTRAATGTGGACTATAATTTTCCCAYTRGACCTTGACCTGGTCGACTATTTGACGTTGTAGTTGTCGAATGCGATGGTTGATAATGTGGATTGGCTCCCCTGTGAGAGAACCCTTGTCCGACACTTGCAAAGAACTCATGTCAATAACATGTGAAGGATCACTAATGTAATGCCTCAATATAGATACATGAAATACGTCGTTCATACGCCTCAAAGAATCAGAAAAGGATAGTCGATAAGACATGAGTCCTTTATTTTCCACAACTTCGAAAGGTCCCAAAAACCTAGGAGAGAGTTTATCACCCTTTCCAAACTTGATCGAACTCTTGTGCAGTTTCACCTGCAAGAAAACTCTGTCGCCAACTTCATAACTATGGTTAACGCGATTTGCATCGACATAACTCTTTTGTCGATCTTGTGATTATTTACTCCTATGTCTTATTAATAGCATATGTTCTTCCATTTCTTGAATCATTTCTGATGCTAGCAGAACACTATCCTCAAGTCGATCCCAACTCAATGACGTCTGACATGGTCGCTCGTAAAAAAACTCACACAGTTCCATTTTATTGGTACTCTAATAGTTGTTGTTGTATTAAGACTTTACTAAACGCAAGAAATTTTTCCAACGTTTATGATGGTCCATTACATACATACACAACATATCCTCCAAAATTTTGTTTGTTCTTTATGTTTTTTCATCTGTCTCAGGGTGATACATTGTACTGAAATTCAACTACGTTCCCAAATCCTCTTGGAAACTGGTCCAAAACTCTCTTGTAAACAACAATCCTCAATTGGATATGATCCTCCTTGATACTCCATGTAATATTACAATATCATTGACAAATACTCTTGTGATGTCTGACACCTAATACGTCTTATGTATTGGAATAAAGTGTGCACTCTTTTTCAGAGTGTCAACTACTACAAAGCTCGAGTCATGTCTCCTTGCCGTCAGTGGCATTCCAACAATAAAGTCCATCGAAATGACTTCCCATTTCGATTCAGAAATATTGTGTGGATATAAAAATTTTGCCGGATGTCTATATTCAACCTTTATTAGCTGAAATTCTAGACATATCGCAATGTAACCAACTGTATCTTCTTTCATTCCCTTCTAGAAGAATAAAGGCTTAAGGTCTTCCTTCATCTTCGTGACTCCCAGATGACCCATGTACATTGCTCTATGAGCTTCACTCAAGATCAAACTTCTTAATTTCTCATTAGGTGGTACATAAATTCTTCCATTAAATCTCAACAATCCATCCTTGTCTAACGAATAACCTTCAAACTTTGGTATGATCATGGTATTTTGTCTCATATTATCCTTAATTTCTTTATACTAGTCATCTTTGATTTGTAAAGTTAGAATCCTTTCTCAAAGATTTGTCATAAGAGGTATTACCAAGAATATACGTGGTCTCCAACTCAACGCATCTGCCACTTTGTTCACCTTTCCTTTGATGTAAGTAATCTCAAAGTCATATTCTATAAGTAATTTTGACCAACACCTTTGTCGTGTGTTCAAGTCACTCTGCGTAAAAAAATGTTGCAATCCACAATGATCTGTCTTGAATTCAAAATTTCGTCTGATCAGATAATGTATCCAAACTTTCAAGGCATATACAATTGCTATGACAGGGATGCTACCACACCTCTCCCTCAATGTGTGGTGTCTGTGCATGGCCCCTTTACTCTTTATGTGAGTCAAATTAGCAAGAATTGTCGGCCTGCATCCATTGACAAAACACTGTCAATGATCCATATACATAATCATACTATAATCAATAAATGTCACATGTGCGTAAAATGGAATACTCAAAAAACATTAAATCTATTCCCTGACTCAATCTGGAGTCCAAGGAAGTCCATTGATGCCATCAACATCCATAACCTGTCATGTATCCTGCACACTTAGGAAAATGCGTCAATAACATTTGTCAATAAATATACATCAAATAACAATAATTCATAACACATCATCATCATCATGTAATATCTATAATCGAAACGAAATCACAATGTACCATAATAGGATCACTTGCATGCAATTGTCCTCAAAGAATAAGTCGAAAAAGTGTGCTCAGTAGAGCGAGATGTTACATACAGCCCCTCTTGTTTTCAACTTCATCCTAAAATTTTTACAGTATGGAAACTGTTGATGCATCTCATATGCTTCCTCCGATGTAGCTAAATGTGGACTATAATTTTCCCACTAGACCTTGACCTGGTCGACTATTTGACGTTGTAGTTGTCGAATGCGATGGTTGATAATGTGGATTGGCTCCCCTGTGAGAGAACCCTTGTTCGACACTTGCAAAGAACTCATGTCAATAACATGTGAAGGATCACTAATGTAATGCCTCAATATAGATACATGAAATACGTCGTGCATACGCCTCAAAGAATCAGAAAAGGATAGTCGATAAGACACGAGTCCTTTATTTTCCACAACTTTGAAAGGTCCCAAAAACCTAGGAGAGAGTTTATCACCGTTTCCAAACTTGATCGAACTCTTGTGCAGTTTCACCCGCAAGAAAACTCTATCGCCAACTTCATAACTGTGGTTAACGCGATCTGCATAGACATAACTCTTTTGTCGATCTTGTGATTATTTACTCCTATGTCTTATTAATAGCATATGTTCTTCCATTTCTTGAATCATTTCTGATCCTAGCAGGACACTATCCTCAAGTCGATCCCAACTCAACGACATCTAACATGGTCGCTCGTAAAAAAACTCACACAATTCCATTTTATTGGTACTCTAATAGTTGTTGTTGTATTAAGACTCTACTAAACGCAATAAATTTTTCCAACGTTTATGTTGGTCCATTACATACATACACAACATATCCTCCAAAATTTTGTTTGTTCTTTATGTTTTTTCGTCTGTCTCAGGGTGATACACTGTACTGAAATTCATCTATGTTCCCAAATCCTCTTGGAAACTGGTCCAAAACTCTCTTGCAAACAACGATCCTCAATCGGATATGATCCTCTTTGATACTCCATGTAATATTATAATATAGTTGACAAATACTCTTGCGATGTCCGACACCTGATATGTCTTATGCATCGGAATAAAGTGTGCAGTCTTTTTCAGAGTGTCAACTACTACAAAGATCGAGTCGTGTCTCCTTGCCGTCAATGGCATTCAAACAATAAAGTCCATCGAAATGACTTCCCATTTCGATTCAGAAATATTGTGTGGATATAACAATTTTGCTGGATGTCTATATTCAACCTTCATTAGCTGAAATTCTAGACATATCGCAATGTAACCAACTGTATCTTCTTTCATTCCCTTCTAGAAGAATAAAGGCTTAAGGTCTTCCTTCATCTTCGTGACTCCCAAATGACCCATGTACATTGCTCTATGAGCTTCACTCAAGATCAAACTTCTTAATTTGTCATTAGGTGGTACATAAATTCTTCCATTAAATCTCAACAATCCATCATTGTCTAATGAATAACCTTCAAACTTTGGTATGATCATGGTATTTTGTCCCATATTATCCTTAATTTCTTTATACTAGTCATGTTTGATTTGTAAAGTTAGAATCCTTTCTCAAAGATTTGTCTTAAGAGGTATTACTGAGAATATACGTGGTCTCCAACTCAATGCATCTGCCACTTTTTTCACCTTTCCTTTGATGTAAGTAATCTCAAAGTCATATTCTATAAGTAATTTTGACCAACACCTTTGTCATGTGTTCAAGTCACTCTGCGTAAAAACATGTTGCAATCCACAATGATCTGTCTTGAATTCAAAATTTCGGCTAATCAGATAATGTATCCAAACTTTCAAGGCATATACAATTGCTAATAATTCCAAGTCATGCGTTGCGTAGTTCTATTCATGTCTTCTCAATTTCTTCGAAATCTAAGCAATTACTCGACCGTCTTGCATCAAAACTCCACCTAAACCTTTTTTGGATGCGTTCGTACATACCAAGAATCCTTTTCTATGTCGGAGACCTTGAATATTGCTGTTATCATCAACAAATCTTTAAGTTTTTGAAATGCTTCCATGTATTTCTCTGTCCAAACAAATTTTTTGTTCTTCTTTTGCAATTTCATGATCAGATTTTCTATCTTCGAAAAACCTTCGACGAATCGTCGGTAATATACTGCTAAACCCATTAATTTGTTTACTTATTGTAAATTTTTCGGTGTTGGAAATTCCATAATAGCCTCTACTTTCACTGGATCCACAACGATACCTTCACCAGATATGATATGTCCTAAGTAATGAATATTCTATTGGTAAAAATAACATTTCGATAGTTTTCTGTACAATTTGTTTTCTCGTAGACACTATAGTACCAATATTAAATGTTCATCATGTTCTTCTTTCGTCCGAGAATAAATCATTATGTCATCAATAAATACTTGAACAAACTTGTCCAAGTATCCATGGAATACCCCATTCATCAAGCTCATGAATACCCCTGGGGTGTTTGTCAATCTGAATGGTAAAACTGTGAACTCATAGTTTCTGAATCTCCTTTTAAATGTGGTCTTAGGAATATCTTCTTCCTTGATCCGTAATTGATGATATCCTGATCTCAATTCAATCTTAGAAAACACTGTTTCTCCCTTCATCTAGTCAAACAAATCATCTATTCCTAACAACATATATTGGTTCTTGATCGTCTCTTTGTTCAATTGACGATATTCAATACAAAGTCTCCATGATCCATATTTCTTTCTTACAAAAATAAATAGTGCACCCTAAGGTGACACACTTGGTCATATAAGTCCCAAATCCAACAATTCCTTCAATTGCATTTTCAACTCCTGCAATTTCGATGTTGACATCCGATATGGTGTTCTTGCTATTGGTTTAATTCCAGGATTCAAGTTGATTGTAAACTCCAACTCTCTTTCAGGCGGTAAACATGGTAACTGTTCTAGAAACACGTCAGAAAACTCTCATATTACATGAAGGTTTTCTAATCCTTCCGCCTCGCCCATTTCATTTAGTGCTAATATTTCATATAGCTTGCATCCCTTGCGCATACTCTTTTGTAGATGTAGGGAAGAAATAAACCTCAAGGATACTCCTTGGTTCCTTCCTACAATCACTCTACTCCATCCCACATCATATTTCAAACTTAACCATTTCGTCTTACAGTTGAGTATCGTATAATGCGATTCCAACCAGTTCATACCAATCACTATGTCATAATATCTTAATATTGTCACATATAGGTTGGCTTTCATTACAAAGTCTCCTAAGTTAATGATACAATCCATAACCTTTCCTCCAACCTTCTGTTTGGTACCCGAAGCCATTTCTATGTATTTGAACTCGTCCTGCTCGACTTCCTTTACCTTAATTCTCTTTAGAGCTACACTAGAGATAAAGCTCTCTGTAGCACATGGATATATCAAAATACTAAAATTTTGGTCGACGATTGTGCCTAACATCTCGAGCACAGTGGACTGGTGTTCTTCCTGGTGATTATTCGTTGTTTCATGTATACTGTGGGCCTTGCCCAAGTCTCCAACTGTAGTGGGTCATGATCAACCGATGGATCTGACTTTCCCAATCAGAAAGTATCGCTGGTAATGTGGGTCTCTACATGTCCAACATCCAATCTTTGGTCCAGTACTCCTAGTCCCCAAAGTAGAAGTTGTTGGTATAACATAATGGGATCCTAGTCTGTTCTACTGAACATGCCTAAATTGTTGTTGTTGCTGTGATCCTTTGCAAGGAGTCCTCTCCTGAGGATTCTGTCATCGTCATGTCGAGAACACAGGTCCTATAGGTGTATCTCGATGCCCTGAAGTCTGTTCAGCTGGTGTGTGATGTTATTGTGCTCCTGATGTCGTCTATCCAGTTGGTCTAGAAGGATTCATGCCTTGACCCCCATTGTTCAGATCTTCCTCATATATAAGGGCCTTCTGAACTACATTGTGCAACGTCTGAGGCATTATAATCCTCACCTTCGCACAAACGTTCAAGTTAAGGCCGAACACAAAATTTTTGACCTTTAACTTCTCTATGTTCAGATGTGGAGCATACCTAAGAAACTCCATGAATATGGCTTCGTACTCTGGCACCATATGACCACCATGTCGTACTCCATTGAACTCATTAATCTGGAGCTTGATTGGACAAGTACCTCTCGTAGAACCATTCCTTGAAAAAATCCCATGACACGTCTCTGACGACCATGTTTAGTTGAGGTAGGAGCGTCTTCCTGCATGGAAGAGCACTCCCCTTATGCTGAAATACCACCATGCATACTTTCATGTTGGAGGTGTAATCAAAAAGTGCAAATCATATCGCCATATTCTCCAACCATGACTCGATGGATAAATTGTTTGTGGCACCCATAAACTCTGGAAACTTCACCTTCTCAAGTTTTTTGTGCACACTATTACTACCAGCCGAAGTGCGTTGTGAACACTCGTTGGGTACATACACTCTACCATCATCTTGATCTAGTTAGTTAATCAATGCCTCTGAAATCCTCTAGAAGGATCTCATCATACCTACCACATCTCCCACATCAAGCTGCTCATGTTCAATGACTTTTTCTTCTCCTTGGGGCTTATACCCCTCTAGCATGGATACGATCAGAGGCATGAAACCTATTCCTCCAACACCACATTGTATACTTCCCTGGCATCCTCTAACAATGATTACTTGCAGGTACAATTTTCAATATTTAGTTAATGATGTATTTTAATCCTTCATTTAACACAGTGGAAGGCATAACGGTCCAATGTTGCAGTGTTGAACTTGGCTCTAATACCATATGTCACATCCCCTCTTTGAGACATACATGTAAGTGAGTAGAGTAGTGGTACAATTTTTTTTTAAATTCAAGACAAAAGTTACTCGACATCAACATAATTCTATTACATATTCATTTCTCATTTACATCCTACCCTACAAGTTCAATATTCAACATCATTCTACTAACAGAATAGTCATATCTCAAAGGAAATCAAGGATATCTACCCATCCAACCTACTTACAAGGTTAGGACCTCCAAGACACATAATCAACGCTCAAGTCTAGGATTCATCTGATTTATTTTGAACATTTAAGGTCTCAAGACTAGCGACTGTTGATGCATAATCCCCCTTCTCTCCTAGGGGTTTTGTGACCTCGTGGTCAAGGATATTCAAGATACTAAGCCAAATCATATCTTCGAGGCTCTGCTAGATCTTGAAATCAATTTACACATGCCCCCTCTTGTTACCACGTAGGTTCAATTCACTCACAACCTCGTTCTCTGGCACCTCTAGTAACATTGAGTGGCGAGCACTAGCTCCTCTGCTAGGATCATCCCCGATATGACCACGAGCTATAACCTCAGGCCAACCCCCTTCACAACTTTGGGCTTCGATGCTTTTAACTACAACTTACCTGGTTTCCTCTGAGCTCTGAACCACAAACTTACCTGACAAGATCTATGATTCTCATCTCTCCAATAGCCAAGGGCTGTGATCTGTTTTGGGACTTCAATGTTTGAGAGCTCCGAACGTCTTACACTCCATTTTCCTGAAATACTCTATCACTGAAATGACAGGGATGACACCACGTGTCCACACAATCAATATCTAGGATTTAGCTTCTTACCTTTTCCTGGATGCGCACTTCTAAATCCCACGATATGACGACACGCGTCCTCCTCAGATTAGCGGTGACAATCTCCTTCACTACTTCACGACTTCGGGAATTTTTCTCTTGCTCCACTCGAAAATTTGGGATTTATTTCTCACAAACTCTCTAATATACTTCCACGTATCCTCGCTGCAACTAATGGCTAGGATTACTTCGCATCTTGAGGACTTCGGCGATCCCCACCCTTTAGACACTTCAAAATCTCTGAACCACGAAGTGCTGAAAAACTCCACGACTATCCTCCATGTAGCTCTCCCAGATCTGACGGTCTGGAATGATCCCGCTTCCTCCTGAACAGATCTTGCTCATTAATTTGGGAAATCTTATAGGGCTCCTCCCTATTGAAGATTTTTCTCCCACTATCTCTTCCCAACTTGTTCTTCCTTCGAATTGCTAACTCCTCAGAGCATTTTCTTCGACACTTAGTCGAAAATGACCATATGCACACCTTATAACAGGGTTTCCTCCATGACTTAGTTTATTTGTGAGTGACTGGTCACACCTTGCAACAATCCTTTACACTTTTCTGCAAATGCTCTTAAGTTTCTCCTCCCGTGCCTCTGAGTCAAAAGACTCTGTCCACGCACACCTTTCGGACAATATGCACACCTTGCATACAAAAGTTTCACGTTATTTCTCCTGAAATTGTTCCTCCTCGACACTCTAAACTTCTCAGAATGAATTCTTTGGTACTTATCCAAATATCAACCCTGCGCACACCTTGTAACATGCTTCCTTGAACTTAACTCTTGATGGGAGACTGTGCACTCCTTGCAACAATTTGTATATGGTTCAATTGTTCCTCCTGAACAATATGACTCTGATTTTGTTTATGCCTATGCACACTTTCATGATATCCCTCTTGAACATCTGAGTCAAAATAGACTCTGTCAATGCACACCTTGCAGACACTTATGCACTCCTTGCAAACAAAAGTTTCATGTTATCTCTTTCGAGCTTCTGATTCAAAATAGACTCTGTCGACGCATGCCTTGCAGACACTATGCACTCCTTGCATAGGGTCATAGAAGAGAAACAATTGAATTTTATCTAATATCTCATAGATTTATACATTCAACCCTGTAAACGCATTCATAACATAAGAATAAGTAATAACACATAATTGCAATTAACATAAAGCCTACCATTCATTCATTTAGATAGACATAGTAACAACAACACCAAACATTTGGATCAACGCTTCTCTGTTATATTCATTCAAATGATATGCACATGGACTCATACAATGCTCTTCAACAACTCTTAACAACAATAACGCTCTGCAACTTTCAACTAAATTGCAACAACAACAACAACTCTTAGTAGCCTTCAGCCACAATAATCTTCAACAACCTCATTTGGGCATACAATACATTTATTTATACAAAAGAGCTCACAACACTTTTCCCTTCGACTACCTTAGTGCCATCCCATCAAAATAAAATCTTTCAACCACTAAGGATTTATTACAATAAGTGTTTGAGATAAATAGATAAGAGAAAATGATTTGAATCTGTATTGTATGCTACTACATTAAAGGAAAATACATTCCCCATCGATCTCATGTGATGGTTCAACTCTTAAACATTAAATATTCTCTTTAATTACAATATTTTCAAGATATTTAATGACATGCCCTCTTTAATATTCAAAAATCACTTCAAAATGCACACTAGGGTGTTGAGTTGTCTTCCAATTGTGCTTTGATGATGATGCTCCTGCATCATACTCCTCTTGAAAAAAATTCATGGAATCCTGTCCATGAGCTCCCGCACTGACTTTCCATGCTTCTAAATGTATGCTTCATTTACCCAACTAACATCTTCTATTAGGTGTCCTTTCCACTTTACCAAATACTCAAAATATTTTTTTCTCCTGGTCTTCTTACCAGTTCTCTGATCTATGATCTTTTCCATTTGTGTATTTTCTGCTACAAGCATATGCTTCTTCTACTGGATATATTTCTCATCTTCTGACTTTCTGGTGTAATCTTCCCTGCAATGATACATGTATGAAATGTTGAATATGGGTGATATACCCACATCTTCTGACAGCTCTATCTCATAAGCATTTTCATCAAATTTCCTTAGGATCTTGCATTGTCCTATCTTCTTCAGCTTCAATTTGTTATATGTTCCCCTTGGGAAACTTTCCTTCCTGAGATGTGATAGAACTTGATCTCCCACTTCTAATTGAAGTTGTCTCCTATGTTGATCAACTCTGTGTTTGTACTCTCTATTGTTGTTCTGCAACTGCTCTTTGATCTGATTATGAATCTTATGCATTCATACAACAAAGTCTTCTGCTCCAATGCTTCTGAATTCATTATGCTCTAGATCTCTCAATTCTGATACTCCTCTTGGATTCATCCCATATACTATATGAAATGGGATCTTTCCTGTACTTCTATTTGGTGAGTCATTGTATGCAAACTCTGCTTGTGATAGAATTTGATCCCACTGGATATGATTTTCAGTGACCAGACTCCTCAACAAATTTTCTAAACTTCGACTCACCACCTCAGTCTATCCATCCATTTGAGGGTGATATGTTGAACTAAAAGACAATTCTGTCCCTGGCCTCTTCCACAATGTTCTCCAGAAATGACCAACAAATTTATTGTCTTTGTCTGAAACAATACTCTTGGGCAACCCATGAAGTCTCACAACCTCCTTGAAAAATAAATTTGCAATGTGTGTTGCATCATTTTTTTATTAAGGTTGGTTGTCATTGATGTCAACCCTTGAAGAAAGCCCCGTAGGAAAAAGGTTTGGGTAATGGACCCAAGATTGTTTGATGTAAATATGACTCATTATTTTTTTTTCATGGTTGATAAGAAGTAAATATGGATGAACTCCAAAGTGGTCCCCTTATGGTGAAAGCCCTCACGGGAAGATG
>JASDQU010436908.1:79480-93337 GCA_032191745.1 Picea mariana
ATAGGGGGTTGTAGCCTCCTTCTGGTTGTATCCAGAGAATTGGGGAGTTGGAGCTTCCCTCAGGTTGTAGCCTGAGAAACTAGGGGGTTGGAGCCTCCTTCTAGTTGCAGCTGGAAAACAAAGGAAGTTGATGCTTCCAATGAATGTAATTCATCAATACATATAAGAAAAAACCTATTACATATGTTTACAAATTTCTCCACTTATTCCCTCATACCCAACCAATAGTATGAACTGTTCAACTGTGAAAATGTCTTTTCATGGCCAAAATGTCCTGGTAGACCTCCACTATGTTTTTCCTTCAACATATTTTCTCTCATTGAGCACTTTGGTATGCACAACTGGGAACCTTTAAACAAAAATCCATCTTGAATTAGATACTCTGTCCACTAACTTCTGTGTCTGAGCATAGTATTTGCACATGCTTCATATGCCTTTTTAAAATTTGGTTCATCACAGTACATCTCCTTAAGGTGTTTGAAACCTAAGGTTTTCACTTGAAATTGCAACAACAACAACAACTCTTAGCATCCTTCAGCTACAATAATCTTCAGCAACCTCATTTGGACATACAATACATTTATTTATATAAAAGAGGTCATAGATATTTTGTAGGAATGTGATCATATACACCAGGTCTATCACAGAGCTACAAATCATATTCATATGATTAAATTGATTAGGGCTTTTGGTTTAGTTACATGTTGAGTACATGGTTGAAACAAGTAGTTGATGAGTTGGCACATACATGATGTGTATAGTTGATGATGTTGGTACATATTGATGAGTCATAGTTGATGAGTAGTTGACACATAATTGGTACATACTTGGTACATGGTTGGATGCACTTGTTTATGGTATAGGTTGATTACAGGTTGTTTGTTACAAGTTGGTGCATGGTTGATGCACCTGTTTATGGTACAGGTTTATTATAGGTCGAGGTACAGGTTGATGCATGGTCCTTGCATGGCTCACAGTGATAGTGTGACAATGGTTCCATCATTCTACTTCTACTTCAGGGTGGCAGGACGGGGCAAGGAAAAGTGGTTGTAGCCACCTTCCGGTTGTAGCAGGAGAACATAGGGGGTTGTAGCCTCCTTCTGGTTATAGCCTTCTGGTTAGTGCTATACTGTGAGGTAGCACTAATACCTTCTTTGTATCCTCTCTCCTTTTCCTACTTTCCACAATTTTTTTTTTCTATGATACCACTTGATGTAGGACCCCCCTTCTCTCCTAGGGGTTCTGTGACCTCCCAGTCAAGGATCTTCAAGATACTGAGCCGAATTGTCTCTTCGATCCTCTTCTAGACCTTGAAATCAGTTTACACGTGCCCACATTTGTTACCACGCAGATTCAATTCACCCGCGACCTCGTTCTCTGGTACCTCTCGTAACACTGAGTGGCGAGCACTATCTCCTCCACTAGGCTCCTCCCCAATATGACCACGATCTATAACCTCAGGCCAATCCCCTTCGCAACTTTGGGCTTCGACAATTTTAACTACAACTTACTCGGTTTCCTCTGAGCTCTGAACCACAAACTTACTCGACAATATCTATGGTTCTCGTCTCTCCAATGAAGAATGACTGTGATCTGTTTCAGTACTTCAGCGTTTAGGAGTTTCAAACGTCTTACACTCCTTTTTCCTAAAATACTCTATCACCGAAGTGACAGGGATGACACCACACGTCGACACAATCAACAACTAGGATTTAACTTCTTACCTTTTCTCGGATGCACACTTCTAGATCCCATGATTTGACGACACGTGTCATCCTCAGATCAACGGTCTCAATCTCCTTCACTACTTTGCGACTTCAGGAGATTTTCTCTTGCTCCACGCAAAACTTCAAGAGTTTTTTCTCACGAACTCTCCAATCTATTGCCATGTATCCTCACTGCAACCAACGACTAGGATTACTTTGTGGCTAGAGGAATTCAACTATCCCCACTCTTTAAACACTTCAAAATATCTGAACCATGAAGTGTCGAAAGACTCCATGACTATCCTCCGTGTAGCTCTCCCAAATCTGATGGTCTGGAACAATCCCGCTTCCTCCTGAACGGATCTTTCTCATTAATTTGGGAAATCTTAAAGGGCTCCTCCCTAATTAAGATTTCTCTCCCTCTATCTCTTCTGAGCTTGTTCTTCCTTCAAAATGTTAACTCCTTAGAGTGTTTTCTTCGAAATGGCATGACAAGAACTATCCATCTAGGATAGTTTCACCAACAAAGTCACTGATCCTCATCTCATTATTCCACATACAAGCATGGGTCCTCAAACCATTCTTCTATGATAACTCAATCCACAAAGCGTCTTCCCATCAGGGATTTCACCATAAGGGGACCACTTTGGAGTTCATCCATTTGTACTTCTTATCAACCATGACAAGATAATAATGATTCATCTTTACATCAAACAAACTATGCATCATATATCAAAGAATCTATCTTCATCATGTATCAATGGAAACTCATTGATCCATCTTCATCTATGCATCTTGATCCATATTCATCGATTGGTTTCCACTTTACATCTACCATTCTCATTAATGAAAATACATATACATTGTTCATCAATCATTAATCAAGCCTATCAATCAATCAATCACTTGACATCAATCAATCACTCAATCACTTGACATCAATCAATCAAACCATTGGCATCAATGACAATATGATCCAACAAATTCCCCCTTTGGCATTGATGGCAATACTAACATTGATGTCAACACTAATTACCAATTATTTATGTCAACATGTAGATAAGGCATGCTCTACATCAATAGTCAATGTGACTATCTCTCCACATCAATCTCCCCATCAATCACATCAATGTGATTATCTCTCCCCCTTTGACATCAATGGAAAAGGGTCATTCTCCTCTTAGGGATGCTCCCCCTGTCTGAGTTCCTTTGATCTTCCTCTAAATAATCTCTCCCCTTTTTGAACAAGGGATATCACTCTGATGATATACTGAAGATACATCGCTCATGCTCCCCCTGTGACCATCACTCCCCCTAGAACCATGCCTTTTTGCTCTTTATTCAAGTATAGGGTTCTTTTTCAAGTATTTATCTTTGCATCTGATAAATCTCTCCTCCTAGAATCATGGGAAGAAGAATGAATCCCCCTATGCATATGTATTCTCTGCAAGATCAACAATATGCTATCATATAATGATCATTGGACTTGTTCATGCATTGAACTCATGCCATACCAACCATCATGAAACAAAAGATATGTAAAAAATAGAGAATCTTGAGTAAAATATCAACCAAGTAGATCATGTACCAAAATGAGTGCTTCATCATGCACAACACCCATGTACATCAACCATGTGCCAAAAGATATCATCCATGGAATGTATCCACCATATGCCAACATTTTCATATACCAATATGCCAACCATGTGCATCTGCCAATATGCCAACCATGTGCAATATCACTCATGATATGTCTCCACCATGAGTCAAGTACCATAACCATTGTTGGACTAATCAAGTAATACCAATGGTGTACTATCATCAAACATATGCCATCTATGAATGTACCAAACATGCATATCAACATGTATCAAGAAAGTACATCAACCATGCACCAATACCACAATATGATGAATCCTCATATATGTATGCCAAATCCTCCATGTCAATCACACTGCTAGTAGGTGCCTCTACCAATGTGTTAAACATACATCAACTATACATCAAGCTATGATGTACAACATGATCACCTCATCAACTCACCAACTACATGTCCCAATATGTAGCACATCCTTATGCCAAATGCATCCATCAAGTTTTCCAACAAGTAAGCTTCCAATAATACATCATAATATATATCAATGAAACTCAAATATGTACCAGCCATGTACACTAATAGATCAACATCAATCCATACTCATGGGTTAGTGCCATACACCCAAGATTTTATTTTACATAATCCAATACATGAACACTTAAACCTGCAACAAATAGTGTCAGAACCTGTAACAAACAATGTTAGACCCTGCAACAGAGTGTTATATCATCACATCAAGCTACAATCCATGTGCATAGCCCTTTCTTCAGGCTTCACTACATATACGTGGCCTGCTGCACAGACAAATCGCATATGTACGCGACCTATGCAAGGTCAGCCTGCGTATGTACATGAATGATACCATTGTCACCAGTGTATGACTCAGTGGATGACACTTTTGAGCTTCCCTTTAGTCTTTCATTTTGTTCTGGCTGCTCTGTCTTCTTCACCCACTTCTGTAGATGTCCCTATTCCTCAGAACTTGAGCTCTGAGCATCCATGTTTTCAAATATGTCTCCCTTTCTTACCTCATTCCTTCTTCTAGCCATGCTATTTGAAGTCCTTATCATGGAATTTCTTCTTGTGTTCCAACACTCTTGGGATTTGTGGCCAAATCCACTACAACTGTAGCATCTCATGGTGTTATAGTGAACAACAATGTGTCCTACTTGATCACATCTCCAACACCTCATGGTGTTATAAAATATTCCATTATATCTCCTTTCATAAGATCTACATTCAAAAGCTTTGTGACCATATCCATTACATGAATAACAATGCCCATGAAAAATACTTTCATACCTTTGCTTTGGTGTCCCAAATATAGCTTCTTGATGACTTCCTTGCTTTGTTCTTTTGAAATTTTCTTTGCCTTGTGTAGATGGTTGCTTTGCAACATTTTCTTCCTTCTTTGATGGACTTACCTCATGATTCTTTGAGGTGCTTGCTTCAACATTTGTGGATTCTTTCTTGTATCCAAGACCTGATTTATCACATGGTGATCTTTGACTTTCCAATATTTCATCCAAGATTCTTGAGCTATTCAAGAATTTGTTTGACTTCTCCACTTTCTTTCTAAGATCAATAATTCCAGCTTCCAAATTACAAAATGACTCTTCCTTTTCATTTATTTGATTCTTCAATAGTTCCTCTATCCTTTTGGCTTCTTTAATTTGGGTTTTGAGATGGACAATAGTTTTAAAACTTTTTCTAATCTCATCATCTACCTTCATATCTTCTTTTTCATTCTTTAGTCTTGTGATCTTTTCTTCCTTTTCTTCTAGTTGAGTATTATTGCTCTCTTTGATCATCTCCTTTAACATCAATATGTACCTTTGACTCCTCCTAAGAAACTTATTAGTGTTATCTGAAAGATAGTTATAGTGTATATAATAATGATCACTTCTATACATATATAAACCCTCTTCAATTTATTTTTGAAGTTCTAACAGATTTTCTTCTATTCTTTCCATGGGATAACTAATATCAAATTTTACACAAACGGGTTCTAGATCATCTTCTTCACTTGAGAAAAATTCAACATCATCACATTTTGAATCATTGTAATCAAGAGTCTTTGGAGATTCTTTACCTTTATTTGAAGTCTCTTCAAGATCTTCCTTTTTGCCAACATTATCACATGATTTTTTGCCCCCTTTTGAAGTGTCTTCAAGATCTTTATTTGTGCTAACATCATCACTTGATTCTTTGTCTTCACTTGAAATGTTTTCAAGATCACATTTAGAAATAATGCATTCAAGGATTTTTGGATATTCTTTACCTTTGATAATCTTGATGGAGTGGTCTTCAACATCTTCTTTCTCCTTCTTTCTTTGATATGTCTCCTCTAGCTTTAGCCATAGATCCTTGGCGGAAGTGCATTGTCCCATGCTCTCTTTGATAGGGCTTGAGAGTTCACTAAGAATGGTCTTGAGAGCCAATGCATTATTCTTCTTTCCTTCCCTTTAAGCTGCAAACTTTGACTTGTTCTTTAATGGAACTGATCCACCAATGGCTTCCTTCCAAATAGTTTCTCCCATTGTCTTCAAATACACTCTCATCTGTATTCTTCAAGTAGAATAGTTTTCCTCATCAAGGATTGGTATTTCATCATCCATTTGTGTGTCTATAGATCTCCTTCAAGCTTGTTAAGGCTTGTAGTGAAGGCCCGCTCTAAAACCAATTGTTGGACACACCTACCACACTTAGAGGGGGGGGGTGAATGAGTGTGGGGATATTTTTACCAAAAATTCCCTCTTACAAAAAACTCCTTAGTTAACATTCAACATTTACTAATTAATCATTTATGTCATTTATAATTAGTTATATGTGAACATATATCAGCAACATATATCAACAATATATCATCAACAAATCATTTCCACAAGGAACATAAAGACCACAAGATGTATGTACAATTTTATTTTTATTACGGACTTCAATCCTTGGGGTTTATCAACAACAACTGAATAGAGTACAAATCTATAAGAGCACCAGCTCTATGTGCAAGACTCAGCTTACATCCTCAGCACCAACTGAGACGGGGTAACAATCCTCAACAAATACCAATCTGTTACAGGTACATGACCTGTCAGTAGTGCAACCCGCGTGTGTACATGTTCTGGATCACTACAGCCCACGTATGTACATGACCAATCTCTAATGCAACATGTGTATACTTCTGAGCAACTAGGGTTTATCCTTCAAGATCAACTCAAATCCTCTGCAACCAATTTATCATTATTTTCTGTCTCTCGCTGTCCAATCTAAAACACATTCAAGCTCTCCAATAGCTTGCTCATGCTCCACAACCTATCAATATGAATGCTAACTCAATCATGTATAAGCAACTAGTATACCATAGCAATCATATCACAACTAAATCACAAGAGTACTGCTCACTCCATCAACCAACACAAACCACATCACAACAGCCATACCAAGAATTCCCTAAGAATTCACAACACAACAAGAAATAGTATCCATCAAGACAATAGTGTAACCATACCAGTGTCTCAGTGACAAATATGAGCCCATAGAGTGCAGATCTGGAACCTGCTTCAGTCTTCAACAACTTGTCATCAACTCAAACACATATCTTCATGATTTTACCCATTATACGTGCCCTTTACTCATACAACCTACGTATGTATGTGCCCTGGCCCATTACAACCCGCATACACCTAAAAAACTAGGGTTTTTGAAGCTCCGAGACTTTTACCGTCAAGATCTCCGATATTGCCGAAAATTTGATGCATCCATGAGATCCTCCTCATGCTCTCTTTCTCAGAATAGATATTCAATCATTCTCACGAGATCCATACCAAGGATGCTCTCACAAGAATCTATCCATCAATACTCCAAAAGATATTCTCACAAGAATCTCTCCATTGATCCACAAAAAGGATGTTTTACAAGAGACCATAGCTATCTTATTTATACTTTCATCCTCTAGGTCACTTAACCCATTTCTAGGTCACTTAACCCAAATCTAGGTTATTTCCTCATTTTAGGGTTAACCACTTTCCATAAATAGAAATTTCTCCATTACTTTAACATTTAAATATTCCTTCTTGACTTTGTCACCTCACTTTATCATTTAAATAATCTTTCTTGATTTTGTCTCTTCTCTTTATTATTTAAATAATATTTCTTGACTTTGTCACTTTACTTTATCATTTAAATAATTATTTCTTCTTTTAGGTCACTTTGACTTCTTTGACCTTGGGGGCTTCAAGCCTTCATATGGGGGTTCTCCAACTTTGTAAGGCCATAAATATCAAACCGTGAGGAGTTATGTGACATTCCATATACCACCGGAAATGGCATGACAAACATTATCCATCTAGGATAGTTTCACCAACAAAGTCACTGATCCTCATCTCATTATTCCACATACAAGCATGGGTCCTCCAACCATTCTTCTAGGATAACTCAATCCGCAAAGCATCTTCCCATGAGGGCTTTCACTATAAGGGGACCACTTTGGAATTCCTCCATTTGTACTTCTTATCAACCATGACAAGACAATAATGAGTCATCTTTACATCAAACAAACTATGCATCATATATCAAAGAATCTATCTTCATCATGTATCAATGGAAACTCATTGATCCATCTTCATCTATGCATCTTGATCCATATTCATCGATTGGTTTCCACTTGAAATCTATCATTCTTATTAAGGACAATACATATACATTGTTCATCAATCATTAATAAATCCTATCAATCAATCAATCACTTGACATCAGTCAATCACTCAATCACTTGACATCAATCAATGACATCAATCAATCAAACCATTGGCATCAATGACAATATGATCCAACAACATATATGATTCCCTTTAGTTGATCATATCATATGATTCACATAGCTAATCTAATACTTCAACTTATTTTTTTGTGGTTGTGTATAAGTAATCCCCTGGGTATCATAGTATAAGCATAACCATAACTATGCAATAGAGTATTTGAAATGAACAAGATATAGATACCACTTCTGAGTAGAAGAACATGATAGCTTGATAGCTGGTAAGGAATAAGAGAAGCACATGGAATCTGTACTAGTAACTCCATTGTATCAGCTTAAAGTACTAGTATATTGAGTGTGATTGATTATGGAATATGTACTATTACTGTTTACATAACATGTTTTTAATGTGCATTGGAATATGCATAGACAATTTAGTGTGCATAGACAATTTAAATATGTTTTTTTAATGTGAATTAACATATGCATAGACAATTTTAACGGCTCTAGTTTCCACTTTGCCAAGTATCTTTTTCCTTGGTGCTATCATTTTTCTCTTTTTTTTCTCAAACATTGATTGTTTGACATCCTTTAGTTGACTTGAAATATTCATTGAAGTTGTGTTTATGTCTACTTTTGATCTCTATTTACAACAGTCTTGTGCTTTTCATTGTAATAGGCTAGCCTCAAAATTGGCCATATAAATAACATTTGCAAAAATAATACATGGAAAAGAACATTGTAAAAAAAATGTAATAGCAAGAAGAAAATAAAACTAATAGAAAATTTGAATAGACTACTGTAATTGTGTTTGATCCCCTCAACTCCATTCTTAAATAAACAATTTTCAATGGCTTGACATTTGTTCCTTCTCCAAATATTTCAAAAACCTGATATGCTTGTTTCAATTATCTTTCCTTGCTATCATGTAGAGATATTGTTCTTTAACCTTTATTATGATTTAGTGCTACTTCTTCCATAGTGGTTTTCATATTCAATGCTATGGAATCAAACTATACAAGCATAAAATTGAATAACCACACACTCTTTCATGAATCAAATACTTTTGCAATGGCAGTGGATGGAGCCCTCTCACAAGACTTTATTCTTATTGCTCACTTGTTGTTCAATTTAAAAAATTCTACTATGATGTATGGGGTTGCTTATTCAATTTATTCACAATCTTAATTCATTTCTATAAGACTTCAATGGAGATATGTATAGAAGTCATTTCCCATTTTTGGATATGCTATGTTGGAATAGATCCAAGGTTATCCTATCTATGCAAAATGAAATCAGCCCATAATTCTTCCAGGAGTTGCACAAAGTTCATGATCATATGGAATATTTGCAAATAATGACCATACCAACATCCACACACCTCATTGATGGTGCTAATGGTTTGTGGGGATATTTTTTGCATCAAATGTTTATCTAGGTGGTTGAAAATTAGTATTTTTATTTGGTCCTTTAGAAGGGGCACAAGCTATCTCCATTACAATGAATCAAATCTCAGGTTATTCTATAATATTATGTCCCATGATAAAAACCCTACATGTGGACATTACAAGCCCACTGTTCATTTACAATCTTTGGCTTTTGCACACCTTCCTATTACTAAATTGCTTTTATTTCCTTATTAAGAAAAAAACTCTACAAAAGATTTACCAATAACATGCATAGAAAAAGAAAATTGTTAGTCTAGAACAACAACCTGTATCTCATGAAAAATACATGTTCTAGTTCAATCTTCTGCACTTTTTTTTTTTAATTTTATATGAATTTTTCAATGCTAAGGAGTTCTTTCATTAATATTTCATTTTTCTTCTAGTCTATTCCAATGCTTTCTTGCATTTGTATGTCCATTGTTAAACAATGATCACATATCAATATGGTTGATGATTGTGCTTATACATGCACCAAAATGTATATTTCCATATATTATTTCCCAAATCTATAAGGCTTACAAGATGTACATATAACTATGTAAATAAAGATATTGGTAATTTGGAAATCAAATAAAATAGTAGAAAATCTTAGGATATAATTCCATTGGAGTTGATGTCTTCATAATTGAATTGGTTTGAAAACTTATAGTAGGAAATTACAAATCATGTATCCCATTTGTGAGAAGAAATTCATCTCTAAACTATGTTATCATGGGTATTCCTTTCTAATTGTGTGCTCTCATCAAATTTTCTTTCACAGGTTTGCAAAATTTGCATGACATAAAATCAAACAATACTCACATTTAAAAATGAATGAACCCATTCTATATTACAACCCTTCACATAAAAGAGTATGAAAGATGTATTAAGTAAATAATAGGAATGTTTACTAACCCATATGTTATGGAGATACTATAATTGATAACCCTTAAAGGCACTTGCATTAATAATTTTTTTTTTTGAAATAGATATATTTCATCGCTCTTGCGATGAATAAGATCATCGATAATATTGATAGTTCATCGCAATTATCGATGATTCGTCGCTCTTGCAATGAATTGTTCATTGCATAAACTAGGATAGGTTGTTTATCTTGGGATGAAGAGGATCATCGATATTATTGATATTTCTTCACAACTATTGACACTTCGTCATTCTTGCGATGAATTATTCATCGTAAAAACTAGGATAGGTCGTTTCTCTTGTGACAAAGGGGATCATCAATAGTATTGATAGTTCGTCGCAAGAACTACTAGGGTCGTCACAAGAGCGATGAACTATCATTATCGTAAATGATACCTTATTCTTGAATAGTTAGTCGCAAGAACTACTCAAGTCGTCTCTTTTGTGACAAGCTTCCTCAGTTGTCATTCTTACGACGATCATTGTTGGTCGTATTTCATGTGACAAGAACCATAGGTAATCTCTCTTCCGACGACCACCACAGGTCATCTTGCTTGTGATGAATTCCTTGGGTCGTCTCTCTTGCGACGTTATCCCAGGTTCATTGAACTTGCCATGGCACGTGAAGTGACATTTGAGGGGCCTAATATTCGTCACAATATCCACGACATAACATCGCAAGAGTGTCGAAATGACCATTGCAAAATGACCAAAAGTTACTAGTGGCATACCATTACAATTTCTTTAAACAAGTGACATACATTCCAAAATTTACGAAATGAAATGAACAATGATTAAAATTTACAATAAGTTTGATACAATGAATACACATGGAAAATGAATCTATGGAAGCTTGAGAAGTACATAAGCTCTATAAGAACGTGTATTCAAATATCCATGCAATATATGCAGGATTTTTTTCTCCCTTATTAAATGTCATGGTCAAGGTGAAGATGGTGTCATAATCAAAATTTGTAGGAACATATAGTAAAACAACATAATTGATAAATAGATAAAAATCTTGGGAAAATTACCTTAATGAATATGGCATGAAAGTTGAAAGACAAAGGCAATAGTAACTTTTGAGATAGGGAGAATTAATGTTTGATATCAAGTTACCATTTAACTAATATGAATGATTGAAAACATTATGCAGGTTCTTTGAAATAATTATGGGACAACTCCAAGCCAAACCATCTGAAGAGAACTTTCTCCATTTATCATGAAGGTCATTTAATATTCTAATGACTTTATGACCAACTTGCAATTTCCTGCCTAAGTACAACTTTCCTTTCATATGTTTGCATTTATATTTTCATAGATTTAACATGTTATAAATCTCTAAGACGTCTTTGTCAACCTATCCTAACTATAGAGGATAAACATAGTGAACCTCATCCAAGGTTGATAATATTTAGATAAATTTTGTAAATGAAGGAAATGCATTTACCTAAGTGACTAGAATGTGGTGAGGTTATATGTTAAATTGAAGAAGGTCATACCTTTGATGAGAATTTGGAACTAGGATAAACCTATGATGTTTCTTGCATTGTGGATAACTCCTCACTATGAACTAGGGATACTAATGATGCCTTGGTTCACAACATATGCCTTGGTGATGCCTCAATTCACAACATGTTGAAGTGTAGTAATGAAGGAACTAAGGGAAAGTAAAAATGTAAATAATGTGGTGTTTGGTTGTAGAATAAGAGAAAATGGCATTTTAAATGAGGTAAATCACCTCAAAATCCTCCTCTTTGTGGAGCAAGGATTTTGGTGATGCTTTGGTTCAAAACATACTAATGGATATACATGATTGTTAATCAAAGTTCTTGATGTTGTTAAACATCAAATGATTTTTGTACTATTAATTTACAATATTATATACACATTTCAATAGTGCACTTTGGTGGATCTCTTATTGTAACACTTGAATGAAGTGAATATAAGAGGCCTTGTTGGGCATGTGTTATATTCTTTGCATGTGTGTGTGTGGGCATGTCAGATTCGACAACTGCGTCTTTGCATAGCGGATTTTGGTATTTTTAGCAGTTTCCTAAATTAATCCCGCATTAAGGGATTAGGGTTTTGGTATCTATGGAATACCTAAAAAAATTGTATATATTGTATGGTGAATGGTGAAATTTGAGATAAGAAAGGGTTTCCCCGGTTGAGGGTTTTTGGTATAAATCTCTGTGTACTATGTGAATGAGCCATTGATTAATTTATGTTTTTGTTAAGAATCTATATGCATTTCTTTACTCCACGGGTTTAAAAATTTCATGTGGTATCAGAGCTCGTTTTTGGTTTCAGAGGGATTCTTTTGTTGATGAGGGTTTGACTCGGTCTTGATAGATCAAATTTTTCTTGGGTCTGTGATAAACCTGGGTTTAGTGGGAGCTTTTCCAGTGGAGATTCAAGTATAGAAAGAGGAATGGCGAGCTCATTTAGAATTGAGATAGAGAAGTTCAATGGTAAAAACTTTGAGTGATGGAAGCTCAATATGGAGGACCTTCTTGTAGACAAAGAACAATGGATCGTTGTAGATCATGGTACACAACCTATTGGTACATCGTCTACTAGCACACATGATACTGGTACACAACCTACTAGTACACCACCTACTGGTATGTCGAAGGAAGATTGGGAGAAGTTGGAAAGAAGAGCAAGGAGTATTATTCGACTTTGTCTGGTAGATTCAGTGTTGTTGAATTTCTCGGGAGAATCTACAACCAAGGAACTATGGGATAAGTTGGGGAATTTGTAACAATCAAAGTCCCTGGTAAACAAGTTGTTTCCTCAAAAGAAGTTGTATCATATTAAGATGGAAGATGGAGATTCTGTGACAGAAAATCTAAATTCCTTTAATACTCTGGTAAGTGAACTTGTATTTGTTAATATTACGATTGCAGAAGAAGATAAGTGTATTACTTTGTTATGTTCTTTGCCAAACTCTTGGAATAATCTGGTTGTAGCAATTGGTAGTACCACTCAATCTACATTGAAGTATGAGGATGTAGTTGCATCCTTGTTATTTGAAGAGATGAGTCGAAAAAGCATGGATTTTCATAGCACATATTCTTTATTTGTAAGAGGTCGTACCCAAGACATGAATCTTGGTAAGCCTTCAGGGGGGAGATCTAAATCTATAGGTAGATCTAAGACTCCATGAAAATCTTTGAGGAAATGTTGGAAGTGTGGTAAAACAGGGCATTATAAGAAAGATTGCAAGTCTAAGGAGGTTGATAAACCAAAGGGCTCTGATAGTACCTCTTCCACAGAGGAAAAAACCTCCACTGAAGAAGGAGGTGATGTTTACCTAGAATCTACAAGTACACATGTAGATCGTGATGTATGGTTGATCAATTCAGGTGCGTCATACCATATGACTCCTCATAGGGAGTGATTCTCTGAATATGAAAAATACGATGGTGGTGATGTATTCCT
>JASDQU010436908.1:105549-118248 GCA_032191745.1 Picea mariana
AATGGGCTGCTGCTCGGTCTGATGTGTCCCATCGCCAACAATTCCTTGATTGCCTTCTTTATCTCATCCTTGAACCTCCTAGGATGATGATAGGGGGGGAGTGATCATAGGTTTGGCCCCCTCCTCCAACTCAATGGTGTGCTCAAACCCCTTGTCAGGTGGTCTCCTTGGTGGAATTTCCTCAAAGACTTGTTGATGTCATTCCAATAAATTCTTGATCTCTGTATGGTATTGTTGTTGACCTTCTGAATCCTTCTGAGTAGTGATCAAGCATTCTGCGGCATATGCTACCTCCCCATGTCTAAATATCCTCTCCATCCTCTTTGATAAAACTGTCTTGGGTGCTCCTGTCGAAATACCTCTTAAAACAACCTTCTTCCCATCCTGATCTTTGAATCCCATTTCCAAGGTTTGATAGTTGGTAGTGATTTTTCCCAAGGTAAACATCCACTGAACTCCTAACACCACATCTATGTCCGATAGGTCAACCACATAAAATGTGTCTCTCACTGTGTAGTTGCCTAACCTCATCTCTAAGTTTGGAACTCTGTCTAGACACTCCACTGTGTGGCCATCTTCTACCGCAACATCAAACGCCTCAAACTCCTCTCTCTGAAGTGCCAGTCTCGATACTAGTGAAGTGTCGATGAAGTTGTGGGTGGCCCCACCATCTATTAGGGATATTTCTCGTTGCCCTTGAATAATCCCTCTGATACAAAGGGTATCATACGTGGGAACACCAGAAAGGGTCTCTATGACACCTCCCTTTGCTGGTTTCCTCATGTTAGCCTGTTCTAGTGGTTGTGGGACTACTAGAGGATGGGCTCCTATTGGTTTCGGTGGTCTACTAGGAGGTTGCTCCTCTGGTGGTGCTGAATCCTCCTTTGAACTAGTGGATCCACTATCCTTCTCCTCCTCCTCTTTATCCACATTGTTTGCTACTACCTCAATATAATGAATCTCTCCTTTCCCCATGCACCGGTGGCCTGGGACCCAAGGATCTCTAGAGTTGAAACAAAGCTTCTACCTCATAAGCTCTCACCTAGTCTCATCATCCAACTTCTCCTTGTCCTTCCATTCTCTCTGGACTGGATTCCTGTCTTGATCCCTCTAGGGCATAAATGGTTTGGATAAAGTTTTAGTCTTTGGCACTGAGTCTGCCAGATATCAAGTGCAAAGGATGGAATCCTGCAAAGTGGGAGGCCTGTATGCCTTCACCCATCCTCTCAAAGGCTCTGTGAGTCCTTCTGTGAATAACATGATCAACCTAGGCTCTAATATATCTGTCATTGCCATGGCTACCCACTGAAAATCTGTGATGAATGCCCCTATTGTGCCAGTTTGTCTCAACTAGGCTAGATCCCTGAAGTGTATCTCGGGATCCTTTCTGTCAAACTTTCCCATGAGCCTATCTATAAAATCCCTATAGGAGGTGATGCGACCGTGATCCAATGCCACCATTCTATGATACCACCACTTGTGTGCCTCAGCCTCCAAGTGTAAGGTCGGGAAACTAATGGCCTATGTCTCGGCCATCTGGTTGAGCTTGTAATACGTTTCTAGATTTTGTACCCAAGCTCTAGCAGTGTATTTGGACAATCCATCAAAAGAAGGGATGTGAGTTTCCCAACTTTTTAGATGAAATCGAGGTTATTCCCTTGTTGTTGTTGTGGTCCTCCTCTCTACGGCTCTCTGGGGAGGTTCTTGAGTCTGAATCCACAGTACTTGACTAAGGTCATGTCCTGATGGAAGTCATGACCCAATGTTGCATACTCCCTCCTATACTCTGCAATGTCGTCGGCATGAGTGGGTGGCCTCTATGCTGTCGGTGGCAGTGCTGCTACCGGGGGTGCCCTCTGGAAATTGGGAAACAAGTGTCTGGGAATCCTACTCGCATAGATGTATGTGCGAGAGGGTGACTGGGGTCTACTGCCTGCTCCCGAGTTCCCTTGTGTTGCATGTGGGACTTGTGTATCTGGGGTGCCCACTCTAGCCAATATATCAACCACCTGTGTCAAGGACTGGGACATGGTCTGTTGACTAGCTAACATATCATTGATAACCTACATGAAAGCTACCTCTGGATCTATGGGGGCCTTGCCATTGCCTTCTGGTCGCTCATATCTGTCTCCTAGCATCCTCTCTACCTCGCGCTCAACCTCACTCTCTGACCTTCTCTCTGTTTCTCTCTGCACCTCTTCCTCTTCCTATGAGCTAGGAGGAAAAGTGGGAAAATCAGGCCTATGTCTTCTTTCTTGATGCCTATTGTAAGTGACATATTCGTCACCCTCGTGTTCACGGCCCTTTGGGTCTTCTGCTGCACTCATTGTCTTTAGTCACAGGCTGGCAGGACTAAAGCTCTGATACCACTGTAATGTTCCTGACTTGGCTAGTCTAGAAAAAGTTGCTAATGTGTGTGTAAGATCAAAGGTTTACACCATATAAATGATCATACAAATAATAAACATGACAAAGGACTGCAAAGTTTGTATTATGATATCTCTGTGGATTACAAAATGGTCGAATGCGGCTGAATAAACTAACAATACTTGACTAGATCAACAAACAATGGATCTTAGTCGGAATACAAATAAGCAACTACGGCCGAATAAAATAATAGCACTCGGCTAGATCAAAAGACAAAAGGATCTTAGCAGGAATACAAATAAGCAACTAAAAGATAATAGCCAAAATATGGGAGCACTGTAGAATCAATGAAGAATGATGGAAGACTTGGATGATCTTCCCGGTGACTAGGGTGTGTCTTTCAACACCAAAATCAACCAACTCCTGTCTTCCTCCTGGAATACACTAAGCTATCTCTCCCGAGACGCGCCTCTTCTACTCAATGACAAGTCATAATCTGCATAATGATGAATTAGGTCATCGAGCCTTCCTTTGTAGCTTTCCAAAACCCTAAATCATGTTGAAACCCTAATTCACTGTTGACTTCCAAAACCCTAAATCACTGTTGAAACCCTAATTCACTGTTGACTTCTATTTTTAGCTCATAATGACTTAAAAATGCTTTTAACACTTTTTAGTTCAATGTCACTTTCTGAATATAACACCTGTGACTGGAGTGACCTCTAGTAACCTTGTTTACCCTGCTTTGGCCCTAGTTATAGTCTAACGGGGCGGTTTAGACCATTAAGCCTCCTCTATGGGGCTCCTATTTGGAAAGGGACATTACATAGAACCTTGTCAGATTCTTTGCAGGAAAAGAAATAACAACCTATTCATTGCTCGGGTGTCTATAATATCCCGAAGAGATAGCGCAGAAGTGTAAACAATCTAATCTCTACCACCTTCTACTAATTTAATATATGCATGTTTGATTTATTTGTTACATTTTTTTTTTTTAATATTTTTAAAATTATATATACAGGATATAAAAAATTGTATTTTTAGAGGAGTTACATGATCCACTTTTAAATAAATTTTGAATTATATTTCTTAATTAAATTATTTTTTTAAGATTAAAAATGGATAAATAAACTTGATATTATAATATAAACTAAATTTGTATTTATAAAAAACTTAATTCAATCACTTTTGTAACACAATTCTAAAAATAATTTTACAATCAATGTAGTAGTTTTATAACCAAGGCATTAAGTGTATAGAAAATATTAAACCGTGCAATTTTTTATCACACTTTATTTCAGCCACTCAAGTTTAAGGTCCATAAAATTTAAATAGATTGCAATAAATTATTTATACAATATTAAAAAATCTATAATTTTTCTAAGAACACATATACTTATTGAAATCAGTTATAAATTAAAATTAAAACAACATATTATAATCATGTTTGATCTCTATTATTGTTTACATATATCAACACTAAATTACATTTATAATTTATAGATTTAAAAAGACATTCTAGCATAACCTAGTTTGATTTCTACATTTATTGAAATTACAATTGAAAAAAGAACTACTCTTAAAGAATGATAGTGAGATAATTATATATGGGTTGACACTAATGTAATTTTTAGTCAATATTTATTGTAAAAAATTGTAATTGAGTTGTTATATAAAATTTGTATTAATATTAATTATTGTTTATATTTATCACCTATACATACAAAAAAATATGTTAAACCATAATGTAGTCATATCACATTTATGTATTTTACTAATAATCAATATTGTTAAAAGTTCTATTTAATATAAAGAAATATAATATGTTTCTCATGATGTTTGTTTACATTAATACAAAAAAAATTAATAAATTCATCAATTTATTTGCAAAATTATTAGAATGAGAATGAAAAATATGCACTCATTGTCATTGTTATTGGGTCATTATACACTATTTCATTGTATACTAGTGGATATTAACATAACATAAATTTTGGTATATATTTATGAATACTAGTAGATATTAACATAAAAAAATTCTATATTTATCAATGCCATAAAAAAAATCCTTATAATTCTATAAAATTTATTTATTCCACTGATTACAAACAACATTAAGAATTCTATTTAATATAAGTATGAAAACTATACATATGATAATCAAAGCAAGTATACATATGATAGTCAAAGCAAGTGTTCATGAATGAGAGGATTTTGTTAGGACTAATAGTGTTTCTTGATAAAAACAATTGTACTCCAACACATGTATGTTGCATATAGAAATTAAAATATTATTTTGACTTTGTACCACAAAGACTTCCTCTTTACATATGAAGCTATTTTTGGAAATTACTTCACTTTCTTTGTAATAGATTTACACAGCTCATAAATGATTGGTTAGACACATTTCATAAATCACATATCTGAACAATAACTACAAAAGTTACTTCTTCACTATAATTCCAAAAAACTTATTTGTAACTATATTCCCACTTCAACATTTATACCATGGAATAAATAATTTTAAACAAAATATATTTCTTCATTTTATTGCATGAGAGTTTATTTTTAATTAATATTTAAACCACTTTAAATTCATTATAATATTTAATATAAAAGATAAATAGTTTTACATATTAAACTTATTATATATTCTTTAAATTACTTATTCAATAAGATTAATTATTTTTTGGGTAATATTGGAAACACTAAACAAGACAAACATTTTTTTGAAAATTAGGATTCTAAAAAAAAAGATTTTTTTTTTTACAATACACATATGTAAAAATTTACTAAAAATTGTATCTCCTAAAACCCAACAATTCAAAAAATTGATATATAACATAATTAATTATATTTCCAAACACCAAAAAAATTAAAAAATTATGTATAACAAAATTAATTGTATGACCATAAAAATTGAACTTGGATTTCAACAACCATTTTGAACCTATAAAAACTTTATTCAAGTAATTCAACTAGTTACCAAAAGTTATGTTTCACAACTAGTCATAATTCTCAACTTTTTCAAAATTTAAAAATTTATGGATACTTATAACCTAAGAAATCAAAACATACTCTTTATACCTAATTGGTGTTGTGTTTTCTCTTTTTTAATCTTTTGGCTTTCTCCTTCTTGAATATCATCTATATACTACTGAACTATAACATCTGTACTTGGAAAGACTTTATCAGTAAAATGCAATACATTTTGTACGACTTATAATCAGCGCAATCACCAATGAAATGCATTTTACTAAATTTCTAAAGGTGCATCTATTGAATATCTCTATAATTCACAGTTGGTTTTGAAGACCATTCCTAGCATAGATTGTGTGTACATAGATTCAATCTCCTTCAATTATAGATTGTGTGTACAGAGATTCGTTGTCCTTCAATTATAATTCACACTTCGTTTCGAAAACTATTCCTCAAAGTCATTGTGTAGATAAATTAGTGTAAGTATTTAATAAAAAAATATTTTATTTTCTCATAGAAACCCGATCGTATGGTAATTGACTCGTCTAATTTCCAAACTATTCCTTTGCTATGTCCCGTGCTCTCGTTGACAGTTTAAGCTCTACGCTTCTTAGGATCGGGTTGCTCTCCAGACTATGTGAAGAGGCTTACGTCTGAAGCTCTGATACAATGATAAAATGAGAAGCGATAAAATGAGAAGCAGAGAATACAGAGAAATATGAGAAAAAGAGTACATACAAAAAAGAGAAAAGAGTTGAGTTAAATAAGCTCAAGCAAATCAAGAACATAAAAAACCAAGTATACAACTGACCAGCTCACATTGTTGAGATTACATTATATTTAACAGTTTTGAAGACCATTCCACGCGCATAGATTGTGTGTACACAGATTGATTGTCCTTCAATTATAATTCACACTTCTTTTTGAAAACTATTCCTCAAAGTCATTGTGTAGATCGTCCTCCAATGATGCATAACAGCATATACTAATGATAAATTAGTGTAAGTATTTAATAAAAAATTATTTTCTTAAACCCAATCGTATGGTATTTGACTCGTTTAATTACCAAACTATTCCTTTGCTATTGCGCCAATACGCTGGAAAGAAGTCTTGAGGCACGATCTTTTAGCGCCACAATGCGCTGGAAAGAAGTCCGGGGCACGATCTACCACTGTTCTATGGATAAGGTGTTGTGTGAATATGCCCACTACAGCTATGCAGATTATACATGTAGATATGTAGATCGTGGCAATATCAATAATTTTGCCTCCAATAATTCTTGTGATGTGTAGCACCAGGATTGTGCGTTGCAAGGACAACGTTTTCTTTGTCGAAGTAAAGTTGTGACTTAATGCAGTATGCTTGTAAGCTAGAGTATTGCAAGGGCAACGTTTTCTTTNGATCTACATATCTACATGTAGATCGTGGCAATATCAATAATTTTGCCTCCAATAATTCTTGTGATGTGTAGCACCAGGATTGTGCGTTGCAAGGACAACGTTTTCTTTGTCGAAGTAAAGTTGTGACTTAATGCAGTATGCTTGTAAGCTAGAGTATTGCAAGGGCAACGTTTTCTTTGTCTCTTTCGAAGCCTTGAGATTATTACCTTTTTAATTATTTTGATTTAAACGCTATCTCTCCATATGTTTATGTTGGCATTTGATTCACGTTAATAATGTATGGTAGATTGTAAGGGTCCATAGAATATGATAAGTAAGAAGGATAATAATAAAGTGCTTGATTTACATTAAAGTGTGGGATGGGATAATTTATTAGTAAAATAAAATTGTGGAGTAATATATATACCCATGATATTATAGTAATATCTAATTTAGAAAAAAGATCATTGATATATATAAATTAGCAACAACTACTTTATAAAAGTGGTTAATATAAGTTTATAGACACCATTTTTTACATTTCCAAATTAATGTTAGGTAATCCTTGTTAAGTGTAAATAAATAATTTGAAAGAATACTATTCAAATATTTGAATTCTGAAAAACAAAAAATTATATTTATTTATATTTTGAAAAGATTTTCATGATTTCTTACTTCACACACTTCTTAA
This sequence comes from Picea mariana, assembly GCA_032191745.1. Lineage (NCBI taxonomy): Eukaryota > Viridiplantae > Streptophyta > Pinopsida > Pinales > Pinaceae > Picea > Picea mariana. The sequence continues at coordinate 112,966 of JASDQU010436908.1, forward strand.
TATCTATCTTCTGAAATTTGCCTTAATATCACCATAGATTTATTAAACATCGACTTGATCCAAAATACAACTAAGTTGAAAATATTCTCTCTTTAAAAAATTTAAAATTAAAATTACTCTACTTTAATATGAGTTTTTTAATTTTTTTTATTTATAATATAATTTTTTTATTTTCTTTTATATATTTAAGCATATAGGCATCTCTCTATTGAAATTGATAGTTTAATAAATCTTTCAATTACAAATTCTAATCTTATGGTGTACAATTAAGGATGTTGGCATATTCTTCGTCTTACACTCAAATTAATGAATGGGATTTAATGTTCTTAACTTCCTTGCATTTATGAATGAGTCTGTTTCCTTGTTTACTTTTTCACATTTACTTAATATGATTAAAAAAATTCTGCCCTATCCACTCATTGCCATATTTAATAATTAATATGTATAAAAAATCTCATTCCCAGTTACAGCATGGATTAATTCTACAAATAGTGACCAAGTTTTTATGGATCTGAAGTGTTTACTTAACCTTTCATAACTGGCCTATGGTAACGTGGATTGTGCTTTTACCTAACATTTCATAATGGGTCTACACTTGTTGGTAGGATGGGTAGTTGAATCTTCCTTAAGTTCTTTACCAATGCTCATGAATGGATTGTGTTTACTTATCAACGGTGTGGTAACATTTCATGTGTACAGTGGAACCTACAGGGCCTTATAGTTCTATGATGTTTGCAAAAACAGACATATACTTTATTTATATATGTATTTGGTTGAACATTTAAGCGATATCCTCTGAAATGTTTATTTTTTGGCAATCGAATGCCCAAATATTTTTTTAGGAATCGAGCCACTCTTCTAGCATATCTATTTCAGTGTCCATTTTGAAGGCGCACAATTTTTTATACCTTGAAGAGGTTCAAATATTCTATGGTAAGTTTCTATGCATTTTAAAATGGTCGTACTATTCCAGCAGATATGAAAACCCTAGGGTTATCATTTTTCCCGTGTCTTCCTTTTAAGGTATTATCAACCTCACGACCACCGAATGTGTGAGTTGCCAAAGTCGTATTCTTTTTGTTTTTACATTTTAATGTTTTAGCATATGCTTGACGAGGGCGTGACAAAATTGCGATCGGACATTAGCACCTCGATGTCCAAATTTTTCTCGTAGTGGATTTCCCGGAAATAAAATAATGTTATATTATATAGCTCAAGACAATCCATGCATTATGATTTGCTAACTCAATCTCATTAATAAATTAAATATGTTATTTTCAAGCTAAAAATGTAAGCATTCAATGAGAAAATGACGTAATATTAGGGGCATTCAATAGATGGGTAAATTTTAATGTTAAAGAAAGAAACACAACCATAATACCTATACCATGTTCGAGGGAGATAAAAGTCAGAGTTAACCTGCACAACGTAGTGATTAATACTGTTATTATGAAATTAGTTAATGGATTATGCATGCCATATTATCAGAAATTTGTCCTTAGTTCAGGCGAATTATACCATACATGTGCCACACCGTCATAACCTAATTACAGTTTTCGGAAAAGGTTTAATACTGATAGTATGAATTTCAACTCGAGCAAATACTGATAAATAAATGATCACTCAACAACATTTTCACTAAATTAAGAATATTTTCAACTTAATTGTATTTTGGATCTAGTGCATGTTTAATAAATCTATGGTGATAGTAAGGTAGTGGATGTTTAAAAGCAAAGAAAATTCTAGGTCCATTTCCACTATGTGGAATGAAAAACTTGGAAATAATCCTCAAAGGAATTTGAGAAGATAGAGATAGAGATAAAAAAGTATCTTGTGAAGTAAGAAATCATGAAAACCCTTTCATAATATAAATAAATATAAATTTATCTTTTTCAGAATTTAAATATTTGAATAGCATTTTTTCAAATTATTTATTATGTCAAATTAAATTCACTTTATCATTTCAAGACTACATTTAACAAGGATAACCTAACATTAATTTGAAAATGTGAAAAATGATGTCTATCCACTTATATCAAGCACTTTTATAAAATGATTATTGCTAATCTTTAATATTTTAATTGATAAATATATTATTATCGTTCAAATCTATTACAAACCTTAACTAACCTATTGACCTCGTTTAAATCTTGATATTGGAAAAGAATATGACCTCATTTAAATCTTGATATTGGAAAAAAAATGTGAAACTCTGAACTTCCCCATCTACTCCATAGTCTGAATCAGATTATTTCCTATTTTGTTGTCACCATTTCAATTAGCCTATAGTGTGGCATTGGTAAGTTTAATTCTTAATTTAGTGAATATGTTGCTCAATGATCATTTAATCATCAGTGTTTCCTCGAGTTGAAATTCATATTATCAGTATTAAACCTTTTCCGAAAACCGTAATCAGGTTAGGATGGTGTGGCACTCGTATGGTATAATCCGCCTGAACTAAGGACAAATTTCTTATAATATGGCACGCATAATCCATTAACTAATTTCATAATAACAGTATTAATCGCTACATTGTGCAGGTTAACTCTGACTTTTATCTCCCTCGAACATGGTATAGGTATTATGGTTGTGTTTCTTTCTTTAACGCTAAAATTTACCCATCTATTGAATGCGCCTAATAAAATAAAACCCTTCATATGCATAAAAACTTGGTCACTATTTGTATAATTAATCCATGTTAATTATTGAATAAGGAAACAAATGCATTCATAAATGTAGGTCATAAGATTGAAATTTGTAATTAAAAGGCTTATTCAACCATTTATTTTAATGGGAAAGCCTATAAACTTAATTAGCAGAAAGTTATATTTTTTTAAGATATTGACAAAAATATGAATAAGGTCAATTTTTAAAACAATGTTCATAAAATATAATAAAGAAAAAGAATAATAATAAAATGTTTGATTTACATATTGACATTAAAGTGTGGGCTACTATAATTTATTACTACAATGTAATTAAGGAGCAATATATATAGGCATGATATTATAGCAATAACTAACTTAGAAGAAAAATTATTGATATATATAAATTAGCGGAAAGTTATATTTTCTAAGATATTTAGAAAAATATGAATAAGCTGAATTTTTAAAACATTTTATTTTATTTTTCTTATTAAATATATTTTTATTTTTAAAACATTCTATTTTATTTTTACTTATTAAATAATTATTGATTTTATTTGTTTTTTATTTATTTATAAAAATATGAAATTGATATATAGAAAGTTAAATTTTTTATAATTTGACTTTCTCTTTTAGATCATTAAAATAAAGTTATTAAATCTTTATTGAATTATTTTTTTATTAATGAAATTATTATTTTTAATATAAAAATAGATTTAACATCCTAGAAAACCCATATTTGAACTTGTTTTTGTAATGTTAACAATTAATATATACAATTCCATCAATTCAAAATTAGTTTTATCTCATTTCAAATAAACAAAAAAGCATGTTCCTTGTTTATTTTCATTAACCATAAAAGCTTAAATTATATAATATTTAGACTACAACATTTTATATTATTTGGTCTCACTTGACTGAATGGTTGAGATAGCTAATCTTACTTTCTCATACATTTTTTTTTTAATGTAAACTTCTTTGACCATTCATCTTTTGCACTTGTATTTCATCTTTACAAACATATACTCAACCATTATATTTTTGTTTTCTTCTTAATAACTTTATTTTATTTTATTTTAGGTGCATTTTATTTATTTATTTATTTTTTAAATACCTACATTAACATTTTGATTTTATTTTATCTTAGGTGCATTTTATTTATTTATTTTTATTTTTTTAAAATACCTACATTAACATTTTGTGGGATATATGCATGTTAATTTTTTCCATATCACACCTATATATTGCCATGTCTTCTCTATTTCTATTAAAAGTTATTAATAAACATGTGGTGCCATGTGTTCTTGTTCTAAATATTTATAAACATATTGTGTTCCACTTATCTTCTCTCTATTTTAAAAACTAGTAGTTTTGGTTGAGCAACTATAGCATATTATTTTTTTCTATATTACTCCCTATCTATTGCGATGTATTCTCTATCTCTATTACAATTTATTAATAAAAGTGTGTGTTTTCATGTGTTCTCTATCTCTATTACAAAGTATCAATAAACCTATTTTGAATGATTAAATATTCTAAAACATATCTCATTCAACTTATATTTGTTGTATTTTAGAAACTAGTAATTATTTCATGTGTTTTAAATGGATTTGATGTTTTTGATAAGATAAGAATTTGAGTATATTTCCCCTTGAAAAGGATGAAGAAGTTCTTAACTCTCTTTTATAATTTTCCTATTATGCTTTAAAATACTAATTGAAGGGAACTCCTTATGAATCATCTTTTTACTTTCTTTAATTTATCATATATAATTTTCTCCGCTCCTACACCAATATTATCTCAACTAACATTTCATAGAAACATAATTTTATTTTAAAGGGACCAAGTTGGTAAAAGTGGAAATTAAATATAAAATAAATGTGTGATCTATTCACTCCTTACCATGCACAATGTGAAAACCTTTAGATCCTATGTAATGTTTTAGAAAAAAAAAGTTCAACTAACTCTTCATTTCATGAAGCACTTGACTTGTCTAAGATGAGTTTAACTATCCTAATTTTCCACCATAACTACTAATTTATGTCATTTTAACATGCATTCTTAACATCTAACTATGGTAGTAAATTTTTTCCACAAATAGTTGACACACTTTTTCATACACTTTAGTCATCAAAAAAATTTAGAGCTTCAGGGTGAGTGCAAGCTAATGATGGTCTCTCGCGACTAGTTAGTGGCAATATGTGACCATTTTGATTAAGATACTCAGGTATTATGAAAGGGAAAATTGGTTTTCATGATGAGACAAAGAAGTGAGAAATCCAAATTCATTGATGGAAATTGGATTGCATTGTGACAAGAAAGAATGGGATTAAAAAAAATCCCTACAGTGTTTACAAATAAATTGAAATATGATAAAAAATAAATTAAAATCTAATCAATACGAATAACAGAAGCCATAAAAACACCAACTCTAAATCTCAAATGACAAACAACTCCAAATGATTGAATTAATTGAACCATTTTTTATCCAGATGGATATCGGTGGCCACCCACCTTTTCCAACTAGCTCAAAACAGTTTTTTGACATTTTTGGCAATTTACTATTTTTAGCAGTTTTTACTTTCGGGGCCATTTTGAGGGCCTAAATGAAGGTTTTTTGGTATCGAGCTCCTTAATG
>JASDQU010436908.1:122590-137119 GCA_032191745.1 Picea mariana
ATTACCAACCTGCTTGGAATATACACAATGATCAACCTTGCTTCTTACAAATCCCAATCCAAGGATGTATGTGTCAAACTTTTGGTACCACATCCTAGGTGATTTGTTCATACCATATAGTGACTTCTTTAGCTTACAAACCAACTCTTTCTTTCCCTTCACTACAAATCCGTATGGTTTCTTCATGTAGATTTTTTCTTCCAGATCCGCATGTAATAATGTTGTCTTCACATCCATTTGTTCCACTTCAAGATCAAAAGCAACAACAATAGATAAAAGAAATCTAATAGAAGTTAACTTAGCAACAGGAGACAAAATATCACCAAAGACAATTCCCTCTACCTGGGAATAACCTTTTGCTACTAACCGAGCTTTGTATTTCTCCACTTTACCTTGTCCATTAAACTTCTTCTTGAACAACCATTTGCTACCAACTGATTTTCTTCCAGCTGGAAACTCAATTATATCCCATGCCTCACTCTTATCCAAGGAATCCATTTCTTCAACCATAGCCTTCTTCCAGAGTTTACTATCCTCTGAATTCACTGCTTCCCTAACAGTTCTGGGATCATCATCAGTAATAGATAAAGAAAAATTGGAACAAAAATCAGGTGGACTATACCTTTCTGGTAGCCTTATATCTCTCACTGATCTCCTCAATACTGGGGTATAAGGTTCTTCTTCTTCTTCTTTTCCTTCCTCTTTTTCAAATGATTTAGATTTTGCATCATCCAACTCAAGCACTATTTTATCAGGTTCATCTTGCGTTGGTAGAAATTCTTGTTTGGACACATCTTTTACCTCTCTAAAAACAACATCTCGACTGTAAACGATTTTCTTGGTTTCTGGGTTCCACATTTCTTACAGAATTCTTCGAATTCACTTCCGCAGAATTATCCACCATTATTTGTTCTTAATACCTTTATTTTATTCTCTGTCTGATTTTCTACCATAGCCTTAAACTCTTTAAATTTATCAAATACCTCAAATTTATTTCTAAGAAAATAAATCCATGTGTTCCTTGAAAAATCATCTATGAATGAAACATAATACATAGATTTACCTAGGGATGGAACAAGAAGATCCAAACACATCACTGTGTTTAAACTCTAAGGTCCCCTTTGCTCTTGTAGCACCAGATGGGAATCTTACTCGATTTTGTTTACCATATATGCAATGTTCACAGAAATCAAAATCCAGAGTGAAATTAGACATACCTTCAACCATACCTTTACCGTGTAGTGTTCAAAGGCCCTTTTCTCCAATATGTCGCAGTCTTTTATGCCACAGCATGGTCTTATTTTCTAGGAAAGTATTGGTCTTGTCTCCTTCATTTCTCTGCTTAGGGACAACAAAATTGTTACACCCATTAGTATAAGTGCTTCCCAACAACTTGTACAGATTTCCACACCGAAATCCCCTCATCAACACCATTTCTCCTCGTACCATCTAGCAAGTGCCCTTTCCAAATACAGTATCCACTCCTGCATAATCTAACTTGTTTAAATATATTAGGCTCGTGGCAAGTTTTGGAATGTGCAAAACCCCAGGGAGAGTTCTAATCCTTCCATCTTTTAGAAAAAACTTAACCCTTCCACATCCCATGATTTTTGTTGTCGAGTCATCTCCTAGGAATACACCACCACCATCATATTTTTCATATTCAAAGAACCACTCCCTGTGAGGAGTCATATGGTATGACACACCTGAGTCGATCAACCATACATCAGGGTCTGCATATGTACTTGTAGATTCCAGGTAAACATCACCTCCTTCTTCAGTGGAGGTTTTCTCCTCTGTGGAAGAGGTACTATCAGATCCCTTTGGTTTTTCAACCTTCTTAGACTTGCAATCTTTCTTATAATGCCCTGTTTTACCACACTTCCAACATTTCCTCAAAGATTTTCCTGGAGACTTATATCTACCTATAGATTTAGATCTCCACCCCAAAGGATTACCAGGTTTCCTGTCTTGGGTACGCCATCTTACAAATAAAGCATCTGTATTGTGACCACCCATGCTTTTTCGCCTCATCTCTTCAGATAACAAGGATGCAACTACATCCTCATACTTCAATGTAGATTGAGTGGTACTACTTATTGCTACAACCAGATTATCCCAAGAGTCTAGAAAAGAACATAAAAAAGTAATACACTTATCTTCTTCTACAATCGTAATATTAACAAAGCCAAGTTGACTTACCAGAGTATTAAAGGCATTTAGATGTTTTGTCACAGAATCTCCATCTTCCATCCTAAGATGATACAACTTATTTTGAAGAAACAACTTGTTTACCAGGGACTTTGATTGATACAAATTCCCCAACTTATCCCATATTTCCTTGGCTATAGATTCTTTTGAGACATTCAACAACATCGAATCTTCCAGGAAAAGTCGAATAGTACTCCTTGCTCTTCTATCCAAATTCTCCCAATATTCCTTCGACATACTAGTAGGTGGTGTACTAGTCATTTGTGCACTAGTGGGTTGTGTACCAGTCATCTGTGTGCCAGTAGGCTACGTACCAGTAGGTTGTGTACCAAGATCCACAACGATCCATTGTTCTTTGTCTACAAGAAGGTCCTCCATTTTCAGTTTCCATAGATCAAAGTTTTTACCGTTCAACTTCTCTATCTTGATTCTAGAAGAACTCGCCATTCCTCATTTTGCACTCAAATTACCACTGCAAAAGCTCCCACTAAACCCAGGTTTATCACAGACCCTAGATAAACTTGATCTATCAAGACCGAGCCAAAACCTCAACAAAAAAGGCATCCCTCTGAAGCCAAAAACAAGCTCTGATACCACATGTAAGTTTTAAACCTATGAAGTAAATCAATGCATATAGATTCTTAAGCAAAACAGAATTTAATCAATCGCTCATACATAGAGATTTTATACCGGAAACTCTCAACTGGGAAAACCTTTCTTATATTCATTATATCGAATTTCACCATTCACTATACAATATATACAATGTTTTTAGGTATTTCGTAGATACCAAAAACCTAATCCCTAAAACCGAGATTATTTTTAGTAAACCGCTAAAAATAGAAAAATCCGCTAAAAATAGAAAAAACCGCCCAAAACAATTTCGGGGCGCTGCCCCGAGCTACGCCTGGTGCCGAACACTGCGCGTAACTAGGTGGGGGCATACCTACCCCCTGGGACCCCCTAGGAAAGTTCCTGGTGCACATGACACAAACAAAGAACTACTACGAGGGATCGCCAGACGCAGTTGTCAAATCTGACATACCCACACACACACATGCAAAGAATATAAAACATACCCAACAGAAAAGAGGTAAGCAAGCTCATGGAATTTCTATATAATTGTATTAAGTTGCTTCATGATGAGAGCGTTGTACAAGAAACAAAAAATTTAATCAGACAGTATGAGCTAGGAAAGATAGACCCCTTACTGAATAGGGCAGTACACCAAATCGCTAAAAATAGAAGGACAAATAAGGAATTACTCTTGAATGCTCAAATAGGAGAATATGATACAGACTATGTGGTCCTTGACTTAGGGTCGGAGGTCAATGTCATGACGAAGAAAACCCGGGCACTGATGGGAAAATCAAAGTTGATCTACTCCCCTATCAGGCTTAGGATGGATAATCAGCAAGTTGTAAGCCCCTTTGGTAGACTGGAACATGTCCCTGTGGACATCGACAGAGTAAGAAAATTTGTAGATTTTGAGGTGATTGAGATAGTTGATGATAGTTTTCTTTACCCTGCACTGTTAGGAATTGATTGGGCTTTCATAATTTCACTGTGATTGATATAAATAAAAGACGAATGACTTTCGAATGAGATGGCCTCAGGGTCATTGCACCATTAGATCCAAACGAAGGTTAGTGATACACAGAACCTATCAGAGGAGAAGACTGCGCATATGAGCTGGAAAACATATACAAACTAACAACCAGATAGTAGGATTACATTAATCCTATGGCTGATAGAAACCTCAGTTGGTGAAGTGACAGTGCATGTTCATTAGACTCAGAAGAAGCACTGAAGAGTTGGCAGAATAAAATGTATGAAGTATCTACAAGAAGATGTGCTATATTAACCAGAGAAGATCGTTGGATCGACACAATAGTAAGTAATTTACCCACCTTTGATGGTATGAATCCTTTATAAACCTTCTTATCAGACTTTGAAGAAAGTGTACCAATGCAACAAACATTGTTGGCAATGGATGAGGCCTTGAAAGAAACCCCAACAAGATGGTGGGGGACACACAAAACCAACATTGAAGACTGGGTACAATGTCATACCTTGATGAAAGCGCGGTTCTTAGGACAAGTAGAAGGCTACGAAGTTTGGTACATAGGTCGAAGCTACCCAAAGGACCATGTGTGAAGTTGTGAGGAAGCATGGAGAAACATTCCTCAAGAGAAGTGGGTGCACAAATTCATTAACGCACTGGACATGACAACTATCAACTGGTACCTTCAAGCAGAGTTGTACCTTGTCACTGCAGATTGGGAAGGTATGACTCAAAATTTTGTAACTACCTTCTTATTTGAAATTAAATTTCCTTCAGTAGATCAAGAATTACATATTTTCAGACATAAATTGTTTAAGGAGGCCTCTAGCCTCCCCTTATAACAAGAAAAGGATGAATGGACTACGCCTCTCCAGAAACTGCAAGGTTGTTACAACATCAATGTTGATGAGGATGATGATCCTAGGAAGGTGAACATCGTCGAAACAGAAGGCCAAAGAGATGTGGAAGGAACAAGAGTTGGGATACCATTCATTGGACAGCCAATCAAGATTAGTAAAGTCAATATTGGAATAGAGAAGACACTGAAGCTTGCAAATGTTGGAGATTACTGGGATGTTGCCACTATCGACAAGATAACAGAATTACCACATGAATATCAGGACTTGTTTCCAACCAAGTTCACTAATATGAAAGGCATTAAAGGGCCTATGGGAGAGATGAGGATCACTTTGAAACCAAATGCAAGACCATTCAAACAAATACCCTACAGATTGAACCCTAAGTATAAAGAGAAAGTGAAGATTGAGCTCGATAGAATGTTGGAAGCAGGCATTATAGAACCTGTGGAAGAGTCTGAGTGGATTATCCCTATGGTGGTATAGGACAAGAAGACATGAGAGATCAGGATCTGGGTAGATCTTAGTAAGTTGAACAATGCATGTTTGCATGACCCCTTCCCTTCGCCATTCACTAATGAAGTGTTAGATAATGTGGGAGGCTAGGAAGTATATTCTTTTACAGATGGATTTTCAGGATACCATCATATTCAGATTACCAAGGAATATCACCACAAGACCACATTTGCAACAGAATGGGGATCCTAATAGTATACAGTGATGCCATTTGCATTGAATAATTCCCCAACAATATTTTCTAGGGTGGTGGTCGAATCATTCAAGGAGTTTCTGCATAAATTTCTAGAAGCATATTTCGATGATTGGACTATTTTTAGCTTATTGAAAAATCATATTGAATGTCTAAGGCTAATGTTGGATAAATGCAGGCAGTGTCAAATTGCCTTGAATATGAAGAAGTGCATATTCTTCTCACCATTTGGAGTGCTTCTAGGTCATATTGTATGCAAGTAGGGATTGTTGGTAGATCCATATAAAGTCACCATTATAGTTGATTTGCCACCCCCTACTTCAGTCAAACATCTGTGCACTGCACTGGGACATATTGGTTATTATAGGAAGTTCATTAAGGGATATTCCCAGATTACAACACCCATGGAGAAGCTTTTGAAGAAAGATTGTCAACTTCACTGTACCAAAGAATGCCAGCATAGCTTCGACACACTGAAACCGAAAATGGTTACTGTGCCCATTCTGGTTTTCTCGGATTGGAGAAAGAAATTTCACGTGTAGGTCGATGCATCTTCCATTGCATTGGGAGTTGTGTTAGCACAACCTGGAGAAAGATATATCGACCATATGTTAGCGTTTTCTACCAAGAAGCTATCAACAGCTAAGATTAAGTACACCACCACTTAGAGAGAAGGATTAGGGATGGTGTATGCGCTACAAAAAAAATTCCACTACTTGTTGGGAGGACACTTTAAAATGTTTACTGATCACTCCCCACTAAAATACCTAGTCAAAAATCCAGTGTTGGGGGGGAGAATATAAAAATGGCTTCTGTTATTTCCGGAATATGACTTTGAGATCGTAGTTAAGCCGAGAGGGATGAATAAAGGTCTTGACCACTTGTCAAGCTTGGAAAAGGGAGAAGAGCCTACCAGTTTGGAGGATACATTGTCGGATACACAGTTACTGGCCATTAGAAAGATTGATGAGAACTTCACAGAGATAGTCCAGTTCCTATCAACAGGAATGGCACCTAGTGAGTATACAATTCTTTAGAAGAAACAACTAGTAGTGCGCACTACCAAATTTTCACTTATAGCTGGATAGATATACAAAATGGGACCTGATGATATATTGAGAAGGTGTGTTATGGAGGCAGAGTGATCATTGATCCTTTCATAATCTCATGAGGGAATCACAGGAGGACATTATGCAAGGAAAGCAACTACGCAGAAGGTTCTTATAGCTATCCTTTGGTGGCCTACCTTACACAGAGATGCTAAAGACTATTACAGAGCCTGTGATGTATGCCAAAGAGTTGTTAAACCATACAGAAGAGATGAAATGCCACTAGCACCACAACTGACCCTACAAGCATTTGAGAAATGGGCCATTGACTTCATGGGACCTATAAACCCACTAGGAAAGTGCACAGGAGCAAGGTACATAATTACTGCGACAGAGTAATTGACTAGATGGGCCGAAGCAAGAGAAATTAAGGATTGTACTACAACTACAGTTGTGCGCTTCATATTTGATGACATCATAACCAATTTTGGATGCACAAAGATACTTATGAGTGATCAAGGCACATATTTCATAAACAAAGCAATTGAAGCCATGACTGTGGAATTTATAGTCCACCATCAGAAGACCATGACTTACCATCCAAAAGAAAATGGGACAGTGGAAGCATTCAACAAGAGCTTGGAGACAATGCTGATGAAAATTTGTAGTGTGAACAGGGATGACTAGGATTTAATATTACCAGTAGTACTTTGGGCCTATAGAACCACCTATAAGAAACTAACAATGTAGACCCCTTTCAAGTTAGTGTATGGTATCAAAGTCGTTGTCCCAATGGAATACCTGGTACCAATCTGAAGAATTGTTTCCTTTACAGATATGGATGACACTGGCGTTGTTCATGAGATGCTTGCGCAATTTATTGCAACATTCCATCAGCAGATGCAAAAGGAAAGAGAAAAGGCCTATCATGATAGGCACATCAAGAAGAAGGCATTCAAGCAAGGTTATCTAGTATTGGTATATGACAGTAAGTTCATAAAGCATCCTGGGAAGTTTTGAACGCATTGGCTCGGGCCATATGAGGTCACCTATGTTATAGAAGGAGGAGTTGCATAGTTGAAGACTTTGAATGGAGAATGGAACGAAGGGTTAGTGAACAGGAGCCGACTGAAATTGTACTATGACAACCAGCTACCTCACATCTCTAAGTAAAATCATAAGGAAAAGGGTTGAGGTACCAGGTGTATTTGAAACTAGGTACCCGACATAGCAAAGACAATTTTCACAAAGAAGAAGAGGAGGCATGGAGCAGAAAGAAAAGCCTACACTACACAGTCTGAAGTCGAAGTAAAACAGAAGTATCATATATGAAGTGCCTCAGGACGAGTCGCGGGTGAGTGTTGGGGGCGTGTTGGCCCTTCATTATGGAAGTAAGAGAAAAACATGAAATAAAAGGAAAAATGTGAACTTCGTGGAAGACACAGTGACTGTTACTGGATCAAAGCGAGAAAAAGAGAAGAAAAGACGAAGAGAAGTCCAGGAAATAAAGTAGTTGGATGAGGAGATTGAGGATGATAGATCATCAAGAAAGAAGGATCATGGAAAGCTCAGCAAGAGGAAAAATCTGCCATTAGATGCTTTGGAGAACCGTGCGAGAAGGAAGGAAATAAAGGCTCATGAAGCCTGAAAACGCAGATCAAGTTGACCTAGGGTTTTAGACACCTAGGGTTTTGGTATCTAGGGTTTTGACATCTAGGTTTTGGCCTAAGGATGTCGGTGAGTGATTGTAATGTATAAATAGAGGTGAAGAGGACCTAGGATGGGCTGTTGTCATTTTTGGTACTAAGTTGGTTGATATTTCATTACTATTGTGTGTGAGAGAGAAGTGTTGAGTATGAGAGCCTTATGGTATTGTAAGATCTTCAAATGGGTGTGAAGATCAACCCTGCAGCTGGGTGTGTAGGGAGGGCAGAGATAGAGAGAAGAAGAGAGAAGATCTGCTAGCTAAGAGTGCAGACAAGAAATGTATGCTTCACCTTAATATATTATAAATCACAGTTCTGTGGACGTAGCCCTAGAGAGAGGTTGAACCATGTATATCTTGTCTTATGTGTGTGATTTATGATATGTTCTTTTGACTTTGATATATTGTTATTGCATTGCTATGGTAGATCTGATATATGTGTGGAATATATCTAAGGAGATAAGTGATATATGCATGGTGTATTTTTCTAGTGTTGGATCCACTTGATAGTTCCCTTGGTTGTAGACATCTATGTCCTGCAACCCCCCCATAGATGCTTTGGGTGAGACTGCATCTGCTTCGTAGGTGTAGTCGAAAGGGCCAATAGTTAGGGCTTGTTGGTGCGCTCTTGGATATGAAACTTGGGTCTGCCCCTGTTCCAACACCAATCAATTTCTAACAGCGTAGGGTAAGGACAACTATCATCAACTATCTCAATTACCGCAAAGTCTACAAATGTCCTCACTCCGTCGATGTCCACAGGGACATGTTCCAATATTCCAAAGGGACTTATAGCTTGTTGATTAGCCATCCTAAGTATGATAGGGGAATATATCAACTTAGTTTTTCCCATCAGTGCCCAGGTTTTCTTCATCATTACATTGACCTCCGACCCTAAGTCGAGGACCACATATTCTATTCATACTCTCCAATTTGAGAATTCAGGTGTAGTTCCTTATTTGTCCTTCTCTTCTTGAATAGTTGATGTACTTATTTATTCAGTAAAGGATCCACCCTTCCTATCTCATACTGTCTGACCAAATTTTGTAGTTCTTGTATGGCTTTCTCATCTTTAATCAGTGAGTCTATAAACATATACAAGAAACTGACAAGTTTGCTTGCCTCTTTTCCATCTCCGGGTGAAGAAGACTGATCAAATTCCAGAGGCATTCCACATTATATTACTTCTAGTCGTGTCTTTGATGAAGAACCTTTGTCTCCCCTGAATTCTCTTCTTGCCTCCTCAAACACTTATTTTTCTTTCTTTGCATCAAAATTTGGTGTCTTCTCTGCAGCTTTCCTGACTCTTGATTCTTCTATAGTCTTTCCTTGGATCATTCTGTCTTCTCCTATAAAAATGCCTCCTCGAGTGATAACAACCACTCTAGGGTCTGCACCGCGAGGTTTTTCTTTGATTAATTGTATTTGTAGGTTCTGCTGAGGTCCTCGTCTCTCTTGAATTTTACCCAGCAATGCCATACATTCCTCGATAACATGCTCAAAGGAGTTGCAATAGCTACAAGTGGTACAAGGGTTCTAAAAGTCCCTTGCCAAGTGTCCTGGATATGCGAAGTTATAACAAATTATCTGTCCTCGACATCGACCCGTACCTCCTCCTCTTCCTCTTCCTCAGAATCCACCACGAGGGTTGAAGTTTCATCTCCCAGGGGATTTATACTACGTAGTGTTTCCTTATTGATGTACTTCACCTTGGATTTTATATATATACCTTGACCTTTCGTGCATGGTCACAAGCCCTACAATCCCTATCATCATGCCCCACAGACTTACGGAACATGCAATACAAATTTGTGGGTTTCTGAACATATTTTTGCATGTAATAGCACTCACCAGGGTGATGTCTATTTCTACATACCTCGCACCATGGTAGGTGTTGGCAGCCAATTCACATTTTTATACTGTCCTTATAAGCTGCCTACACCAGTGTTTTGCAAACTTTGATTTCGTCGCAATCTTTTTTAATAAAATGACACTATTGTTTTATAAGCATTTGCACACTTACCTTGGTTCTCGTTTTCACGACTGCAAGCGTGAAAATGCTGGTTTTCGAAGTCATATTAAAAACGTCACTAGATTGTTATGATCACTCTTGTTTATATGCTCATCGTGTTTTTCGTTACACAATTGACAAGATTCCAAGATCATTATTCTTTTGGCACTATTATTTGTTAATGAGACTTCGTTTACAAGACTGTGGTGATATTCTTTTGATCGAGTTTATGATGCATTGGTGTTTTGGATTTATATGTTCTTTGATCGATTCACTTGGCACATTGATTTCACAAAAACACATTTGTGTTGTGGCAAAACCCTTGGTATAAATTGTTTTATACAACACATAGTTCATATGGTCAAACCCTTGGTATGATTTCGATTTGTTTCTTTGGTTTTAAAACTATGGTAAAACGTTGCTCGCGCAAACGTTTGGTCCACATACCATATATCCATTGGTTGATTGAAATGGCATAGTTTTTAACACATATGCATTGTGATTTGAATAGCTAAATGCGTCGGTGGTTGTACTGTGGGTAATGACTATTCTTCATGGGCCAAAATAGCTCCACCACCTTCGCACGATATGTCATTAATGTTTTGTCCCCTATCCCTGTTTCACCTCTGCTAGTTTCAGGTAAGCCTGTGAGCATTCTGCCCCTGCGTATGCTATGTTCAAACCCTAGCCCCTGCACCCTGCTCACCGTGTGCTCCTGTCTATGGCACCAATGGTGCACATAGAGCCCAATGGTAGTCAAGCTCTGTTACTATTCGATGATGCCCGTAAATATTTAGGGGATAGTGGATGGCTCACGTTTATACAGAGGTTCAAGGGTTTCAATATTTTTGTTGCACAGAAATTCTCCCTTACCTTTGATGGGTGTAGGGATAAAGTAGGTGACATTCAACTTGAACTCAATGAAGAATTCATAAGCTCTGATACAGGATTGGCAGCCACATGCCAGCGATGGTTTAAAAACTCCAAAGTCGACAAAGTGTCATGGCCTTTGCTAGTCATATCATGAAAGGTTACAACCTGTGACAAAGGTATGCCTATTTCCACACTTAAACCTAGGTGGCACGATCTTTTGATAATGGTTAAACAATTTGTGACTTGTGAAGGCCGGTATGGATTGGTTTTTCTCTATCACCTTCGACTGTTAATAAATTTCATGGGCTATCCATTGAACACGCCATTTTACTTCCTGCGTAGTCTTTACAAAATGGCTAAGAGGTTCAAACACGAGAAGGCTAATAGTAGCTTATTTCACCATGGTTTGATTAGACTCGTCGTCGTTCACCATTTAAACCTTCACGACGATAATTGGCAAGCTTTTCTATCTTGAAACGGCTTTGTTGATTCAGAGTCTATCCAAATCGATAAGTCTGTTGTCAATGAGACTATGGTTGGGCCACCCGTGCCATTCCATGTCCTTCTACCCCCTGCCAAACCCTCTGTTTGTCCTGATATCGACCTACCCGACATCGTAACAGACAAGACCAAGGCTGTAAAAAAGCCTGTGAGTAATAAGGTCAGGGGTAACCCTACTGTCGACAACAAAAGTAAAAAGAATGCTCGATTGATATCGAGACTTTCCCGGAATAAGCCTAAGCCTAAAGTTGATCAAAATCCCATAGTTCTGAGCGAGGACTAAGACTCTGATATCGAGTGTTTCTTAGCTGGAGAGTACCCTTATTCCTGTGGCTTATTGTTACACAGAAAAATTACTCACTTTGATAGTGTCACAAGTGTCATCATTACAAAGGTCGCAAGTGTCGCATTTTGCTCACAAGGTCACAAGTGTCGCATGTTGCTCACAAGTGTCGTAGGTGTCAAAGAAAGCATGCTGCCATGATGCCTATGTCATGCCTATAACGACATCAGAAGGACACTTGAAACACCTTAAACATCTGATTTGGAAGAGGAGAAATGAGTTAACAGGCTTGCAAACCTTTTTCCATCTGAAAGCACCTCAAAAACTGAGTTTTTGGAGGGGAGCGCTCCCCCTTACACTATCTCGGAGCGCCGACGCTCCCCCTTACACTGTCAGGGAGCGTTATAATGCTCCCCTGGCCCTTTTAAGGGAGCGCTATATATTTTGAGAGCACTGGCACCCCCTAAAGCCTACTAGGGAGCGCTACAACACTATGATGGCCCTTTTGAGGGAGAACTACCTATTCTAGGAAGTTGTTAAGCTATTGAGACAAATGGCGGAAGCATCTTTTCATTCTTGGAAGGCAGTTGGATTCGAATCCCTAGTCCAACCATGATCCTAGGGTAGATCCTCAACTAAAGGAGGCAAATCCTCAACTTCCCCAAGGATATCTCAAGTGGTTGAAGCCTCTCCAAGGCTATATAAGCAAGCTTTCTAATGGTGAAAAGGGATTGGAAAATGGATAATTACACCAAACTTATGATCTCATAAGTGGTGTTGGAACAGAGATGATGGGGGAAGAACTGAAGATATGAAACTTATGATCTTGGAGGAAACTCATAGTCAGCCAAAGGAGAGTGATCAGTGAAGCTGCTATTATTTAGGTTGTGGATCTTTCAGGCAAGGGTTAGACGAAGAGAACTTGACGAAGCTGTCGCATTCGCATCTATGATTGTAAGTACTGTTGTCGTTATTCTCATCAATATGACATGCTTGGCCTGTTTCTTTCTAGTTTGTGTCTAATGTCACATGAAATTATCATTAATTGATAGATCTGTTTTCAAGCTAATATCAATAGAGTAGGAAGTGGTTGTATCTTTTTTTGTCCACAGAACTCAGCGAGGAGAAAATGATTGGAGCGCAACTCGGAGCGTGCAGGGACAAACATCGATAAAAGGTACCTCTATCATCCTTCCTTATCATGTGTTAGTTTAGATGGATTTGAAAGGAATTCAGTGTCCATGTTAAGCATTTTCTGTCTAGAGTTAGGGTCAATCTCTTAGAGGCAATCTACCTGTCCGCAGGGAGATTTTCCTACAACAGAAACTGGCGACTCCACTGGGGAGATAGCCTCAAATCGAAACCTCTTGTTTGGATTTGTCTCCTCATTGACCTTGTTCTGTCCCTTGATTTTTTCAGACCTGGTTCACCCCTCTTTGATTAGTTTCATGAACTGATTGGCTCCCTACCTTACCACATTCAGCATACTTGTCAAGTTTGAATCTCAATTTTCAAAATTTTTTGACATTTCTGGGGCTTTTAGACCCTGGCGCCCTTGTCCTAGTGTTAATAGAGTGCCAGCACTCCTAAAGGCTTTGCACAGAGTGCTATAATGCTACTTTCCCTTGGCAACAGAGCTCCAGCCTCCTTTTGGCCCAAAAACCCTCCAGAACTGCCTTTTTCAGGGTTTGCATCTATGTCTCTTTTGCTGAGTGATCTTGTGAGTCAATTTTTCTTCCTTTTTAGCCTTGACATCTGTCTTTTTGAAGGATAAATACCTTGTTGATTGGATCTTGTAGCCTTCTTCGCCATTCTCATTGAGTTTTTCCCTGTTGAGTGAAACTCGAAACCCATGCATTGTTTTTCTCTTCTCATCAGCTGAGTAAAACCCTGGTGAAGGTCATCAAAGGCCTACAGAACTCTTTATTTTGATTTCAGTCGAGGTCATTGTTCTTCAACTCTTGCTTTTAGGTGTGAAGTTTGATTCTTTCTTTGATTGTTTATTTTCTTTCGCTTTTCGTTTTGATTGCTACAAAGGGTGTATTGTTTGTGTGACTTTTTCTTATGCTAGTTTGGTTTTCATTCATACCAAGAAGATAACTACCAAAGATAAGCATTGTGTTGTATTGATCATCATCCATACGCAAACAATAAAAGCATCTCCATGATTGATTGTGCATATTAGAAGGCATTTTAATTTTTTTTTGCATTACATCAAGATTTGATTGAGAAAAAGAATTGTTTGAGGGCATTCCATAGTTGTGCTTGTTAGTGAAAGAACTCTCTCTCTCCCTTAACTAGATATTCATCGAAAGGAAATGACTGTTTATCATGTTCGATGCATTTTTTGGGTCTGAGTCATAATTCCATTTGTTTCACTTCCATGCACCCCTTTTGCGTAAAGAATAGCCATAAAAATCAACATTAATTAAAAATCATTTATAACTTTTTCTTTGCTAGGATCCTCCACCAACAGTAGAATAGGTGTAGTACTTTGGATTAGGCTGTGAGCATAACTCTCCAAATTTTTCAAAACAAACATTAGAATCCTGAGTTAGGGAGAGTCAAATCCAATTATCGTATAAGTCTGCCTGGGATCCCCCTCTCACACAGGGGTTACGCACGAGGTTGCATTCGGGTAAGCTACAGGGACTAACCCTCCGTGGTTTAACTGATTGTGGTGGTTGGATCGTATTATGGGGATAACTTTGAGGTAAATCCACAATTACTACGTGGAAGCCTCTTAGTTGGTTTTGGGCTTGATAC
>JASDQU010436909.1:12017-33471 GCA_032191745.1 Picea mariana
GTAAGTTTTTAACTCGTTCACAATTGACCCTCCACGTCGTTCACGTAGAATGCAGGGCTTACCCCCAGAAAATATGGAAGGTTCTCAACCCTTGCCTACCAACTCACCGGAGGGCTCTCCTCAATAGAGTGAAGTCCAAGATGTCACCACCCCACAAGTGGAAAGAACCAAATCTCTAGAACGATTCTGAATTTCCAATTCTCGAGAGGACTTTTGACTTCACCTCGACTCCGAGAGACGTATTGTACGACTGAATTCTTCTGGAGAACTAGTTGATCAGTCTTCTAGATCATCGACTGGGCCTTTCCTAGGACCCGAGGGTCAAGATCCTTTTTGGGCTACCGACATTTTTATATGGGACCTCTTTGGCTCAGGAGTAGGTGTTGATATCACTGTCTCACTTGAGCTACCCGAAATGTTTGATCCAGATGCAGTACCATTGACTAATGCTTACTATTTTCCTGGTATAGAAGCTTCATGAGCCAACCACATCCTAACTCTCCCTTTACAAATGGCCCATTACACAGATACTATGAGTCTTCACATCGAGATTACCACAGCTAGCCAAGCCCCCATTTGCACACCACTTTCGCCCAAAGTCACCCCAACACTTCCACCCGGGTACTGTGTGTTGAATGCCTCTATTCCTGTTCCTACGCAAATCACATCCAGAACTCCTGGTGGTCCCACTTATTCTGGGCACTCTCCTCCTAGTTTCATTCCGACACTTCCTCCACCCCCTTTTAGAGGACCTTCTCCATCCTCTATCGGCGGTGCTGATCCTAGTGGCACCATTCCGTCGTTCACACCAAATTACCAGATTCCTGTTGGTGGACAATTTCACCAAGAAGGTTTGACTCAACCTCCCCTCTTAGGGAAAATCCCAATTGGAACCCAAATCTAAATTGGAACACAATCCATGATTGGAACACAACTCTCGATTGGAGGACAACCCCCACCGACCCCACCCTATGGACAAAACATACCTCCATCCTTGGCCCAGTATTGGAACCATCTGATACAAATTAACCCTAAATCGACTGGGGGGAAATATCCTCTCGCTACATCCATTATACCTCCTAGTATAGGCCAACGATATCCAGGTACGTCTAATCCTATTTGGGGTTTGAACACTCAACCCTACACCCCCATTCAAGGGTACAACCCTATGAGTTACTTGCCTCCACAACAACCACCGAATCTGCCTGGATCTTCGCATTATATGCAAACTGCTTATGGTCCCACTGGTTTGTCAACGGGACTCCCTCCCCAAAGCCACCAGTACCTGCATGTGAATAGACAATTACCTTTCTTAGCCACCTTGGACCTCCCGGATCTGTCGAGGATTTTAAATGACCCAATTCGTCACTCTCCCCAATGGTCCGCTATACTAGCCAAGCTACCATCTGACATCCTTGAATTTGATGGCAAAATGGGAGAGGACCTAAACAATCACGTCATGACTTTTCACCTT
Organism: Picea mariana; assembly: GCA_032191745.1. NCBI lineage: Eukaryota > Viridiplantae > Streptophyta > Pinopsida > Pinales > Pinaceae > Picea > Picea mariana. The sequence goes on from JASDQU010436909.1 coordinate 13,492, forward strand.
TGGTGCTCATCCAACTCCTTGATGGATGACTCTATTTGTTTATGCCTTTTTCAGCGAACTCTCATGGGTTTTTCCGCGAAGTGGTATATAGAATTACCATGGGGTTTCTTCACCGACTTCAACACCCTCGCTATGGATTTCCTCACCCACTACCAGTTACCGATCCGCTATGAGACAGGGACCGAGATTTTGAGTTCTTTTAAACAAAACAAAGCCACTCATATCTTCGATCACATTCACGAGTGGCGACAAAGACAACATCTCATCAAACTCAAAATTCCCGATCAGTTGCTGGCAGAGTGGTTCACGAAATCATTTGTGAACGACATTGGTTGTGACATCGCCATGGGTGGAGTTGTCATGAAAGAATAGGCCATTATTCATTCTCAATACCTTGACCTCGTTTACTCACAAATGGGTACCCTTTATGACTTACTCCCTGATGCACCTTGTCCTTCAACTTCCGCCACTTCAACTACCCCTGCTACTTCTCATGCAGCCGACGGTGTGATTGGCACTTTCCATGCCCAACCACATTCCACCCCGAGCAACAACCCCAAACCCATTTCTTCTAATGTTCAAAATGCTCCGTATCCTACCCCTCCCACTGACAAGACTTCTGAGGTAAATGCTGTTCAATCTACCCTCACTGGTAAAAACAAATCCAGAAAAGGAAATGGTAAGAATAAGGAGGACAAAAATACTTCGCAAGCAGAGAGAACCAAAACACTGCCCATTGACGATAGGGATAAGTGCAAACCCCAATACCCTTGTATTATCTGTGGTGATGATACTACATGAAGGATTGTCCATGACGAGCTAAGGTTACTAAGTTCCTTCAAGGGGCCCTGAAACCACCCACTCCGACCGTTTTTTCACAACCCTTCCCTTCTCAACAATAGGCCCAATTGGTCATTCACGAACAACCATCCCCCTCCACTACATTTTATGTTTTAATGTGTACAGGTGATTCAAAGCAAAGCGACATCACACTTACCACTCGAGCCAAAGATTATTCTCCCTCTAAAGAGAAGGTTGATGTTATACCTCCTTCATTGGTCCAACCATCTCCCATGACTCCACCTACCAACGGTCCTCTTCATCTCGAACAACCGAGCCTCAACACAGTTCTTCGCCCTCCTCCAAAGGGCGTCGTTCAAAAATCGACTTTCAATCCTCATGCTCGTGCTGCCCAGAACTAAAACATTGTTAAAGATCTGGCCCAAGCACCATCCACGATGTCATCCCTCGAAGTCCTTCAAAGTTGTTCCATACAACGAAAGGCATTGTTGAAAGCTATCGGCGGAATCGACCCGACGGATACGAATTTAATAATTTTTTACTTGGAAGATCACATCCCAAGGCTACCCCCTCAACTCGCATTCCAAATAGAAGTGATTGTCTCCGACAAAAACATTTGTAGAACTGTTATCGACGAGGGTGCCTCGACATGTGTCATGTCTCTTACCTATTGGAAAGCCATCGGCTCTCCCTCTTTGATTGAATCCCATAACACACTTAAAGCCTTCAATGGCTCTAGTTTTAAGCCTTATGGTGTCCTTCCTTCGTTGCCAATCAGGTTAGAAAGAAAAATGGTCCAAGTTGAAGTGGAAGTCTTTGACGCTCCTCTTGATTACAACCTTCTTCTTGGCCATAGCTGGATTGATTCCATGCGCACAGTTGTGTCGACTATTTTTCATGTTGTACGTTTCCCACATCAAGGAAAGGTAATTACCGTCGACCAATTAGCATTCTTTAACTCGGATACGCATACTGGAAACATACCGTTCATCGCCAAAACCCCCCTAGATACGAGAACGTTGGTGTAGGTCTTCTCAAAGACTCTTCATTAATGGGTACCTTCCCCATTCCACCACCCAATGCTCCACACCCGTCTGTCGCTTCAATCAACATGATATCCACCTTGATTCATAGAACCCCTACATCTCATGACCCATGGATGGTACTTGACCCCGATGATCATCTTCGTTATGGCGACAAAATGCCTTTGAGTCCGGTCAAATCCACCTATCAGGCCATTCAATCGGCAACCCCTTCTACCCCCTCTCTTGGTGATTTATCTCCAGATCCTTTCCGCGTCATTTTTCACACAGATGAGATGATTATGTATGTCATGGAAGACACCCCCTAGAACGATGGACATCACCGTTCCATCCTCTTCCTGAAACAACATACCATCAAGAAATATCAATGGATCTCGACCCCATCAACCGTTGTCGTCATTTCAACCATTCCCGAGTCCACACACAACATGTTTTCTAAAGGGAGATTAAGAAATATCTCACCCACTCTTCCCCTTGACATATCCATCAAACCTGGAATTGTCAAAAATGTGCATATCAGAGCTTCATGTTCCCCTGACAAAATTATCACCTACAAGTCACTTTTCAAATAATTTTGTGACGTCTTCGCCTGGAGCTATGAAGAAATGTCGGGCATTGACCTCGACATTGTGATACATGAGATCAAGACATACCCAGACGCTAAACCCATCCGGTAATGCCTTCATCCAGTTCACCCACGTAAAGTGACCACTATCAAACTTGAAGTTGAGAAACTTCTCAAAGCCGGCTTTATTTACCCGGTGGCCCTCACTGACTGGGTTTCCAATCTTGTCACGATCGACAAGAAACAAGGCACAATCCATGTGTGCATTGATTATAGGGATATTAACAAAGCTTGTCCTAAAGACAACTTTCCTACCCCCTTCGTCGATTAGATTGTCGATGATTGCGCCAGAAGTGAAATATTCTCTCTAATGGATGGTTTCTCTAGATATAATCAAATCAATATTGTTCCCGAGGATCAACACAAAACCACTTTTATTTGTCCTTGGGGAACTTTTTCTTATCGAAAAATTCCTTTCAGTATTAAACACGCTGGCGCAACTTTCCAGCGTGCTATGTCTTATGCCTTCCATAATATCAAGCACATTGTGCAGCCATATCTTGATGACTTACCCGCTCATTTGCACCGGGTCAATCATCCCATACACCTCCGAGCCATTTTCCTTCGCTGTCGGTTTTACCATATATGCTTGAATCCTCACAAATGCGTTTTCTATGTAGAATCCGATCGACTTCTAGGCTTTATTGTTCACGTCAAGGGATCAGGGTAGATCCTTTAAAGGTCGAGGCGATTCTCAATCTCCCTCCTCCTTCTACACTTCACCGGTTACAAAGTTTTCAAGGGAAAGCAAACTTTCTTCGTCGTTTCATCCTGAACTATGCCGAGATAACTCTTGGATTTACGCGACTACTCAAANGATTACACCATCGCTATGGTTCTTGTCCAGGAGGATGATTCTCATGATGAACATGTTATCTATTACTTGATTCGAAGTCTAATGCCTACCCAAACCAAGTACTTACATGTAGAAAAACTAGCCTTGGCATCCGTCCAAGCAATTCAACGTTTCTGGCACTATATCCTCTCTCGCAAGACTACGGTAATTTCTAACTGCAACCCTATGGAACACATTCTCACACGTCAATTTCTAGGGGGAAAATACTCCAAATGGATCATGATACTCTAGGAGTTTGACTTGGAATTGAAACGAGCTAATTCCAAGAAGTCCTTAGTGTTTGTCGAGTTGATATGCGACTTTCCCTACTCTGAAACGAAAAATGTAGCAGTCGATTCATTACCTAATGAATCCCTTTTTCTAATTAGTTCCGATGATCTTTGGTACGGTGATATCATCATATATCTCCAAACCCTGACTTTCTGGCCCAATTTTTCCAGTACTAACAGACCTCGAATACGCTACCAAGCCCGTCAATATATTATCCTCAGTGATACTCTTTATCGTCGTGGGATTGACTCAGTTTTTTGATGCTGCCTCACGTTTGACGAAGCCGAGAAAGCCTTAAATGACTACCATTCTGGAGCCTGTGGTGGTCATATGTCCGGGTATGCTACTTCCCAGAAGATCTTACGAGTAGGGTATTTTTGGCCTTCTTTATTTAACGATTGCATAATTGGCGTCCAAAAATGCCAGGCTTGCCAGACCTATAACCATAAAATATAGTCACATCCTGCTCCTCTTCACCTTGTGGTCTCCATTGGTCCCTTTGTGAAATGGGGTGTCGATTTTATGACATGTCACCCACACTCGGTCGGGGGGCATGGATACATTATTGTAGCTGTAGATTATTTTATGAAATGGGCCGAGGCGATGCCGACATTTAACAATACTGGAAAGACCGCAGCAATATTCATTTTCAATCACATCATAGCTCATTTTGGTGTTTCTCAGGCTATCATCACTGATCACAGTAACCACTTTAGAAACTTCATGATGTCCAAACTCACTGAAAAGTTGGGTCTTCACCATGAAAACTCAACGCCCTATTACCCACAAGCCAACAGCCAAGTCAAAGCAATTAACACAGTTCTCATAACCATGCTTCGACGAATGATAGGGATTCACAAAACAAGTTGGCACACAATGTTGTTTTCAACATTGTGGTTTTAACGGATGTCTGTTAAGTCTACTACTGGGTTTACACCATTCTGGTTAGTCTATGGTCTAGAAGCCATCCTCCCGATTGAAAGTGAGATACCCTCCTTAAAACTAGCCGTCGAACTCCTACCAAACAATTCTGCCGAGGAAGAACATCTATTGTATCTCATGTGATTAGATGAAACTTGACACTATGCTACCCTAGTCATAAAACCCCAGAAGAAATGTGTCAAGGCCCAATATGACAAACATGCCAAGCCTCACATTTTCTCCAAAGGAGATCTGGTTCTCCTTTACGAACAAGATCGAGATATGTTAGGAGCTAGAAAATTTGAAGCCATGTGGCGAGGTCCTTATATCATTAGACGATTTTTGGAGAAAGGATCTTACGAGTTAGTAGATTACAGCGGTATCCCTTTGATTGAACCCAGAAATGGGTTGTACTAAAAGAAGTACTATGCATAAGATCACCTATGCATGAGTACTTGTATTTTATTGTATCATACTTCTTGTGTGTTACTGTAGTATGCTTTTTTCATTATCTGGTCTCTTCCCTTATGTTACGTTGTGTTTGGTTTCAATATGTCGGAGTCTTTGCTACCCCACATTGGCTTCTCTGATGGCACTAGCCGTAGTACTCAGAACCTTGCTTCTGCTGCATAGGAAATTTACGCCCCTACAAACGAACTTATCACTCTATGAGGTGTGTGCCTCGGCCGTGCGACCAACAATATTGCAGAGTATAGCGCCGTTATCGAATTGTTGATTGATGCTATCTCGCTTGGTATCCGTCACTTGGTTGTATGAATCGATTCGTAGCTAGTAGTACTATAGTTAAGTAATGTCTATGCTATTCGAAGTCCTACTTTATTATGTGTATATCTATGAATTCACCTCTTGGAACATTATTTTGATTATATTGAGTATCAACATATTCCTAGATGTCTAAATACATTAACTGATGCATTAGCTAACTATGTATTAGACAGACATTTGGGCCATTTATAAACCAATAACATCACATGCATCACATAACACAAGATAAGCTGGTAGAAGCCGTACATATGTATATAATGATCAATTTTTTTTTTACAAAAAAGTTCTATCCAAGGACCAAAATTTCAAAATCTGAAGCTCATAGCTTCTACAAAGTAATGTCATGGATGACGCTCACGATAAAACACAACTACCCAAGCAACTCTATGAAGCAGTTGACCAATAGACTCTGACACGCCCACTGTATGACGTTGATAACGTCGCGGGACCTCTTCGAGAGGCATGTCCGAAATGTCAGTAGTCAACCCCTCTAAATTTTGTTCCACTGCCTCATAATATTTAGTATCCCATCGTGGCACTGGAGCCACCTCTCCTCGTCACTGAATAGGAGAGGTACCTGGAGGTCGATAAGGCCCCACATCTGTGTCATTCAAAAGAGATTTTTGATCAGTTCTTGGGCATAAAAACATTTGCATATGATAAAACTCACAAAAACATTTAAAAAGTGAAAAATGTTTACTTCTTACCTAGATCTCCCCACTGAGCGTCCTTGGGTAGGGCCAAATCTGGATCTCCTCAGAAATCCAACCCAGCATAGGCATAATCATCGACCATCAGCATCTGTGGCCATAACTAGTCGAAGAAGGAATCATTGTATTTGATGATCGACCCAGCTACATGTCGAGCCATGAGGTTGCACCACCTCAACATCCTCGGATCCTCTGGAGCCAGTAAACCCCACTCAACCTGCAACCTCAGCAAGGGAACCCTCTCAAGAAAGAAGGACACCAAAAGTGATCCGTACCCGAATTTCTTCAGGTGACCTTTCCTACATTTTTTCAACTGCCTCTTTATGCTATGAAGGACTGCGTCTGACCAGTTAAAAACCTGAGGCTCAGTACACTCTATGGCGTACTGAAAATGGCTCTGGAGATCCATGTGTGGAGTAGCGCTCCCAGCCATACGAGCAATGGTGAATAGGATAGTGTGAAGGGTCAAATCCTGGACCCCCCAAATGGCCACCTTTCCTTTGCTTCTTTTCACCTCTGGAACACTGTACTGATGACAATACTCACTCATAGGCAGCCCACCACCTCGGCTGCTGGTCAAGCTAGCATGGTACCCATGCCGTGACAGTCCTGTTAAGAAATAAACGTCCTCGATATCCAAGGACAATGTGTGGACCCCCACATGGAATACTTGTTGGTCCACATCCCACATATGAACGAGGTACTCCAACAGCCTAACTTGGGCCCTCATACCTGAGATCTGAAAGAGTTTCAAGAGACCACAGTCTCGTATAGTGGCAACGGTGCCCAGGTCATTCCAAACAATAGCATCATCTTCTTCATGCTCTCTTTCACGCCATTCTAGAACCATCGTGACGGTCAAATGCCTGCACAAGAACCATAAGAAGAGGGTCAACAACTCTTTTCAAGCCTTGGCACTTTTTTCATTGAGCAAAAATCAAAGAAAATTTTCATTTTGCAGTTCTCGCAGGTGCCGCTTTAGCACAGTGCGAGGTTCTCGCAGGTGCCTTTGGGGCCACCTGCGAGAATCATGCATTCTTGCAGGTCTCGTATGGCTAGCTTGCGAGAAGGCCTGGGCGCAAAATTTTGGCCCTAAAACAAACTCAAAACTTGAAATTTGCCAATGAAAACGAAAAATTGAACCATGAAAAGGTAGAAGACAGGGAGCTTACCTCACTAATGGAGACGGTTCACCAAACATTTGTTCATACCTTCCACAATCGAGCACTGAATTTCAAGGGCAAAATAGGGGTTTTAGGCTAAAATCTTGGCAAAGTTACAATGACTATGGTAAAAGAACTTTTACCCACTTATATTTATTTTTTACCATTTTTGTTGGTTTTTATAATTGTTTTATTCATCAAACCTACTGCCTAATAGCCCTATGAGTGCAAATTTTTGCAGATATGATGAATTTGAAGTCCACACAAAGGAGTACGGATATTCTCTCTTTTTCATCGCGTGTTTAATTATTTTTTTTATGGTTTTTAGAAAAAACCTCGATCTTGGTCTTTGTTCGTTCTTGCGCTCGAAAATACATGAGAACGTAATCGAGCACACTTTTATCACTTTTTTCGGGCTCATAAAGGCTATACAAAAAAGGAACCCCCTGGAGTCCTCTTTAAGCTCTTTTCAAACTCTCTAAACATGAAAACATGGCCGAGCGATTTTGCTATTTTCACGCTCGTTAAAGTATTTGAAGAAAGCGTCTGTTGGACGATAATTTATCTCTTTTTCAGTCTCATCAAACTATTTTACAAAAAAGGAACTGAGAGAGTTCTCTTTTGAGTGTTTTTCCAGACTCTATAATCATGAAAAACCTTCGAGTTTTCTATCTTTGGACTCGTTAAACAAACATCGAAAGACCCGTAATGGGATCAAACCACTCCTTCCTAGGGTTCGTTAAACATACTCTGAGGGACTCGTCTGATGGATGAGCTTATATCAACAATCATATGTTATCCTCCTCAAGCTTGCATAAAAATAAAGAGGTACTCGCCAGAAATGGTGGGGGAAAATTTGGGAAAGGGATCTGTTTTCATATTCATATTATTGGCAGTAAGTGTTGCTCTTGAACATGACACCTCCTATTCGTTATTTGAATTCGGTTTGGGAAATCTGTTTGTCTCTCATTCGACTTGCCACAAGGTCATATCCTGAGTCATCTCTGAGTCAATGCTGCCAAATCACTTGTCATGTCATTCATATGTTCAAGAGAAGTTCATCTGAAACCTCTATTGAGTCAACCATCTGCAGTCATCCATTCTTACCGAGTTGGCCTTCCCTGTGTCCATGTCTATCTATATTCATACTCTGTTTCACCTTCAAACTCTGTTACTTATTTCGTGTCATTGATGGGGGATACATCAAGGCCCTCCTGTGATGATTTTTGTTTCGTCGACTCTAGCTCATTATCCGGAAACAAGACTTAGAAATTATTTGGTACCTTGTAACTTGCATGCCTCAATGGCAGGTTCCCTCGCTTTCGATAGTGGGTTTTCATTATTGACCCCTGACCGGGAGATTCCATTAGATGTTCGACCTCAACTCATTTATTCACATTCATTGGATTGTACTCATGTACCTTGGGAGTCATTGACATTAATGGTGATTTCCCTCGCACTTGTTAACGGTTGCATCATTGATCGGTAATCAAGTGGTTTCTACCATGTTCGACTTCGGGACATGTAATCACATGGTTAGATTCGTAATTTCAGGTGATGAGATTGAAGACCCTAGGTTTCATCTTTTTTGACCCAGGCTATGATGGAGTATGTATGATTTTCCTCGACACATAGATCCACTTTGTATGTCTCATGGCTATGTCGTCTTAATTTGAGTCTTCTTGCATAGATCCACAGAGTATTCTTGGTGGCTATGCGATATTTTGACAGCATGGATCCATGGTGTATGATTGGTGGCCATGACCCATGTTTATGATGTCATCTATTTGTGATCTGAGTATTGGGATTCCTAACTCAAAACTGGTATTATATTCTGCAGATGCTTGATTGTTTGCAGGTTTCCGATTAGGTGCACTCATGGTTTCTGACACACACACGCAGTTTACAAAGTATTTCGGCTATCACTGATTCTGGCCTCATACTTTGGGGGGCATTCTATTACACATGATTTTGGTCATCTTGGTGATGTATTAACGATGGTGTACTCAGGCTCCCAACAAGAAATTTTTTCCTGAGTAAGGTGGATCTTGTCTCCTTCCAAAAACATATTTTCAAAGTGAGTTCGTAGGATGCATATGACCTAGAGTGCGAGAATGACTCATTCTCACAGGCCACCTTCATCTAGGGTGCAAACTTCTTGCAGTTTTATCCATACATAGGGTGCGAACCTATTTTCAATCTTGGAAAAGAGAAGAGGTCTTGAGGGTTCTAGAAGGGAATCTTCTAGAAAATGAGTTGGCATTCGTATGGTTTTCATTTTAATGACTTCTCAGATTTGATGGGATCATCCTCATCCATGTAACCATCTCTCCTTCTCCTATATATTGAAAGGTTTCTCATGGAAAAGGTTAAGCAAGATAAATTGAAGAATTGGTGAAGGAATTGTGTGAAGAGCCCTGTTTAGACAGAAGCTTGGAGACCCTAGTTGGTCTATCAAGAGGAATCAGATCTTCTTCATGCAAGTACAGAGAAAGTTTGTGTGTTGGAACCAAGGGTCACTGAAATGAAGCTTGCGACATCAAGGCAATCAGGCTGTATCTTCTACTTTCAATTAATATGATACAACGACATGTCCTTTTCCCATAAAGTCATCTTTACTTTATTGTGTAATTCCTTGATCATATGCATAAGTTGGCATTGAATATATTTTTCTATCTTCACTTTGGTTAGTTTGTGTTGTCTTAGAATTGAACTCATGAGAGCATCGGAGCGAAGCGGGAGCAACAGAGACCTAAGGAAGTGATACAAAGGTATGTCACTTGTTCCTTCTTTCTAGCAAATTCAATGATTGCAACGTAGGGAAAGAGTCATGTCCTGTCCTGTTTTGTTCTAGACCCAGGTGGATCTAGGGAGATCCATTAGTGTCTTCACCTACCGATTAGTTCGATAAGAGCATTAGGTATATATTTCTTAATCAATGAAACATGAAACACATTATGTACATTCATGGATACAAGTAATGCATGCATATATACAACTGGCCCAATCCTTTCTAGTCTTTCAAATGGCCCAAAAACTCCAGCTGCCAACTTGGTGCAGTTTCCCAACTTCAGGGAACTTCTATTAGCTTTTACTTTTAGAAAAACATGATCACCCACTTTGAAATTTCTGTGGGTTTTGTTCATATTAGCATAATGTTTCTACCTATCTTGGCCAACCTTTAAATTCTACTTAATTTTTAGCATTTGTTCTTCAATTTCCTTAAGACACTCTGGCCCAACTACTGCCCTATTAGTTGGATTATCCTAACTTATTGGAGTATTTCACTTTCTGCCATAAGGTTCTTAAAATGGGCTCATATTTAATGATGCTTGATACCCCTTGTTGTAGGTGAATTCTACCAAGTCTAGGTAATCTTCCCATTTCGATGGTTTGTCCATCACATACATCCGTAGCATGTCTTCTATTAATATGTTCACCCTCTCTGTCTACCCATCAGACTCAGGATGATAATATGTCCTAAATTTCAGATTCATTATGAATCCTTTGAACAACCCCTTCCATAAATTTGAGGTAAATTTCGGGTCTCTGTCAGATACAATTGTCTTAGGGATTCCGTGCAATCGTGCTAGTTCCAGCATAAAAATATTAGCAACATCCGCTGCCTTGTGAGTAGTCTTTAGTGGAATAAAATGGGCATATTTCGTAAGCTTTTCCACCACCACCATGATTGAATCATGTTTCTTTCCTGTTCTGGGCAATCCTTTGATGAAATCCATTGTCACTACTTCCCACTTCCACTCAGGAATGGGTAAGGGTTGTAGAAACCCTGCTAGATGCCTATGCTAAGATTTAACCTTCTGGAACTCCATATATCTAGCGATGTATTAAACAATCTCTTTCTTCATACCTGGCCAAAAGTAATGGTTCTTGAATGCTGGCATAGTTTTCTGATATCCAGGGTGCCCTGCATAAGGCAGATTATGCATTTCATGCAAAATCATAAGTTTCAAGTTCTGGACATTAGGTACATAAATTATGTTTTTGTACATAAGTGTTCCTTCAGTTTCCAATTTATAATTTTACACTTTCTATGGCATCTCACCTTGTTGTAGCTTTGCTACCAATGCCATGTACTACAAATCTGCATTTGCAACTTCCAAAATTTTTCCCTTTATATCAGTTCGGTACGTGCTAATGGTTGTAACATGTAATTCATGCACTCTCATGTTGAGTGCATCAGCCACTTTGTTCTCCTTCCCTTTGATATTCTTGATATCAAAATCGTATTCACACATAAATTCTAGCCACCTACTCTGCCTAGCATTCAAGGTTGGCTGATCAAATAGATAATTTAGACTGTTATGGTCTATCCTCAGTTCTAACCTCCTTCCCATGAGGTAATGCCTCCATTTATTTATAGCGTGTACTATGGCTTCCAACTCGAAATCATGAGTTGCATAGTTCCTTTCATGCTCTTTCAACTTTTTGGATTCATAACAAATTACGAATCCATTCTGACTGAGGACCCCTCCCAATCCTTCTTTGCATGCATCAGTGCACACCACGAAATCTTCATTTGGATTTGCAATCCTCAAGATTGGAGCACTGGTTAATAGTTGCTTCAATCGCAGAAAGATTTTCTCACAATCCTCTGTCCACTGAAATTTCTTCTCCTTCCTTTGCAAGGAAGTGATAGGGTGAGCTATCCTCGAGAACCCTGCGATAAAATTTCTATAATAACCAACTAATCCCATGAATGATCTAACTTATGTCACATTCTTTGGCTCCAACCATTCTCTAATGGCCTCAATATTCTCAGGATCTACAACTATCCTATCCTTCGAAATAATATGCCCCAAGTGATGGATCTGCTCATGATAAAACAAGCACATGCTCAACTTGGTATACAGTTGGTTCTCTCTTAGCACCCACAACACCATCCTAAGATGTTGTTCATGATCTTCCTCCAACTTGGAATACACTAGAATGTCATCTAGAAATACTATGACAAATTTGTCTAGATAGTCCTTGAATACACCATTCATCAGGCAGATAAAAACAACAGGTGCATTTAACAACCCAAATGGCACCATTGTGAACTCGTAATGACCATAACTTGTTCTAAAGGTGGTATTGATGATGTATTCATCCTTTATCCTTACTTGGTGATATCCCAACCTGAGGTCTATCTTTGAAAATATCTTCGCATCCTTCAACTGATCGAAGAGGTCATCAATCCTCGATAAAGGATACTTGTTCTTTACAGTCACATTGTTCAATTGTCTGAAATCGATACACAATCTCAACGTTCCTTCCTTCTTTTTCACCAATAGGACCGGGGCTCCCCAAGGTGACACACTTGGGTGTATGTACCCCTTCTTCAGAAGCTCTTCAAGCTACAATTGCAACTCTTTCAGCTCTGGTGTACCCATTCTGTAAGGAGCTTTTGACACTGGACCTGCTCCAGGCATCAAGTTTACAGAGAAATCAATATGTCTCTTCGGAGGCAGTCCGGTTACCTCCTGAAATACATATTCAAACTCTTTTAGTACTACATCATCTTCAATATTTAAGACTTCATCCCTAGATGCTTCCTCCACATGGGCTGCAAATAATTGACAACCTTTTCTGTAGCACTTCTGATATTTGTCTGATAGCAACAGCTTTGTGAATTCCTTGGACTATTTTTTGATTCCCTTCCTCATCCAGGAAAGTGAATGCCTTGTTACGACAATCCAAGATGGAGTGGTGCTGGTCCAACCAATCCATCCCAATTAGATAGCCATAAGACCCTAAAGATAGAACATTAAATTCATCCTTTGTGCTCAGTCCCTTCATATCCACTGGACAGGACTTAACTAAATTAGTGAATTTTCTCTTGGTTCCTATAGCCACCTGCACTAACCAATAATTTTCATGTTTTCTTCTCGACAAATAAAAACTTTCCACCAATCTATGACCTATATAACTATGGCTAGCCCTTGAATCAATTAAAATAGTAAAGGCATGGCTGTTGATCATACCTTCTACTTCAATCATGTGCAATTGAAATTCATCTTGCTTGTTGTCCAGGGCTACATAGATCCTTGGCATTCTACTACCCATGTCCTCCACTATTTCATCTTATTGAACATTATGGACATCTCTCACTTTGCCATTTTTGTGGGGACAATCTATGTACTTATGGTTTCCCTGAGAGACCCAACACTGAATGGGCATATGTCTTGGTCTTTGTTCCCCTACTTCAGCCATTCTCGACTCTCTAAATAATGGCTGTCCTTGAGGATTGTTTTTGAAAAAGGGAGGTTTGTTTCCCTTCTACCTCTGCTCTTTCTTAAACTTCTTCTGGTCATCCCAAGCCTTCCGAAAGGTAGTCTTTTCTCTTTTCTTCTCATATAAGCATTTCTCTTTTCTTATCATTTCTTCCATGGTCTTAGGGTCATCATACTAGATCTTGTCAAAGATGGAAGGTGGAAGTCCACTCAGATACCTTTGAATCTTGACAGTTTCTTCTTTGACGAACATAACATACTTCATCAATTCCAAAAACCTACGTTGATACTCATCAATGGTCATGATTCCTAGCTTGAGTTCAAAGAACTCTTTCATCTTTCTGTAATAATATATCTTAGTCAAATACTTATTCTCAGAATACCTCTTGAATTCCTTCCAAGTGATATCTTTCTCTCTAATGTTCTGCACCTGCACAAGTTAATCCCACCACATGGATGCTTTTCCTTTCAGTTGATACATCACAATTCTTCCTTTCACATCAGAGGAATAATTTTGTAGTTGGAAGTATCTCCTCATACCAAGAAACCATGTTTCAGTGTCTTCCTCCTTGTGATGTTCTCCATCAAACCTAATAGGCTTAATCTTGTTCATATCTCTCTTCAATTCATCTACTCTAGATCTCCTATGCTTTCGGGTAGGGGATGGGCTTGAACTATTGTGTGTCCTTCTCTTGGAGAAAACTTGGGAGTGATGATGGTGTCTACCCACACTCCTTGACCTTATTCCCTTATAATTCCGGTGACTCCCTGTTCTGCTCAAGTCACTCTCCTTATCCAACTTATTTTATATTCTCTCCCAAATATTTAACAACTTTATGTTAAATCCACCTTATTTTTCTTGAGCTTTTCTAAGCTTTCTACTATTTGCTCGGCAAGTTTGGGATTTTTTTTGCAATCATTCAATGATATTCCTCATGTTTCTTTACTTATCTATCTCTTCTCCATGTCCATTGGAGTTTGATCCTTCAAATCCCAAATGAACATCCATTCCTTTTGCTTCATCCTTGGAACTGGAATCATTCTGTGTCTTCTCCATTTATTTTGCACTCAGTGGAAACTCTATCCGGTTCTATCACTCTATAAAATTCTACAAACACAACATGTAGACAAACGGAATTTGTTAGGTCATTATTCCTTAACAAATCCTACAACATTCATAAACAACTTGATTCAAGAAAATGTTCAGTTTCCATGAATTTTTTGAGATCTGCTCAGCTCTGTAGTGCACTCAGGCCTTAGCCCTTTTCTCTCAGTTTCTCGACCCATGCGACCATGGTTCATGACCAAGCATTAGATCTCAAGTTTCTCTAATCAGAACTTTGGGGTTTTAGATTTTGGTCCTGGAGGCTCTTACACTCGCTTCCCTCTCCAAGTCCCGAATTCTGAACTTCTGACCTTTCTAGCCACTGAGCCTACAACACAGTTGTCACCAACTAGGGTGGTGACATGTGTTGCTCTTAAGAAGGTCCATGTTACCGCAGGTGATTCCCTCCACCCCCCACTACGTCTAAAATTTCTTCGGACCCACTGGAACATGGCACACATCCCATGGGTGCACATCCATTCAAGTGATGTCAACCCAACCCACTACTTCGGCTCTTTGGGATTTCATGATTTTGGGCTTTGGGAGATTGTGCATCAACACATCCCACTTCTACCGATAGCCGAACTCTTGAAATGACCCTCTGCTCTTTTGCTTGATCCAATGAACAAGATATTTTTCCTAGATATACGATGTAGATATTCTTAGGACTTTGGAGTTTCAGGTTTCGGGGGTTTGTGTCTCAATGCACCCCTCTTTTCCTGACAGCCGAACTTCTGAAAGGCTTCTCAGATATCCTCTCAGAACCTTCTCCAGATATAACGGTCGTACAGTTTTTTCCATTCTTTCTGAACAGATCCTATAGATCCAACACCCCAAGTGTTGAGTTCCCTCTCTCTCTCTGGTCAAATGCCATGCCGACTGCGGTTTTATTTCACCGCTACTCTCATGAGCTTAGTACACGGCCAAGTAACCTATTGGTACTCAGAAACATTCTAAGGTTTGAAATTAGTCCCCGAGACACAAATTCTTCTCGAAACCTTGGGTCCAAAGACCACTTATCTAGCCCATATAGGCTTAGCGTTGAAACTATGGCTCTGATACCATATTGTAACATCCCCAACCATCAAACCTCTTATCAGGCAACGCTACTATGCGAAAACATTCTCATACTTAAATAGTATGCATTTAAATAAAATTAAATGTCTTAACAGAGTAAACATATAATTACTGCTGACATACGGAATTAATGGAATCAACAGTAAATATCATCACAACATAATACATGACAATATTGTAAGCATCATAGACATTCATTTTAATTTAAATTAAACACACACATATACTTATCTTTGAAACTGTAGTAACTTCACCAACCATGTGCATAATTTCCATGAACCTTCGAGACTTAGACCTCACTTCTCATCATGCTCAATAGTGGGTCACCTCTGAGCTAGGACTAAGGTCCACCCAAGGTAAGGGAATTCTAGACTAGGCTGAGGTTACAGGAAAACTACATAGAGCAATCAGAAGGATTCTCCCTAGAAGTGTTATTATGACCACTACTCATAGACTCTCATTCCCCACATGCATGTTCCGCCCGAGAGTATACACCTTCACAAGAAAATTCCATCGGTGCTTCACCTCCCCTCTGGGCCTCAACAACAGGCCAAATCAGGAATTCTTAAAGATCCATAGCTGGTGCTGGACTCTCCCTGGGAGAAAAACACTCCCCAACAGACTCCCTCACTTGGAGAGAGTTTCTCACAGGCCTGAAAACCCACCTCTTCTACCACTGGCCTGAAAACCTAATTCTTCAACCAGTTTTCAAATCAATTATTGCAAGTTCAATATAACAACAACAACAACATCTTTTGGGTAACTCATGGGTGACAACAACAATAGGAAAATTGGGTGTGGAACCAGGAAAGCAAAACAAGCCACTAAGACACAACATGGTTCAAGTAACACTGGTTTGAAGGATGCATGACAAGAAAGTCAAGCAGAGGTCGAAAAGAGACTCAACAGTTCGAGGAGAGGGTGTATCGTCTTCTCAAGAAAAAATCACATGCTTCGGGTTTCAAAGCTGTGTGAGGCTTATAGAAATCAGATGCAGATATCCCTCAGTTCAGAAAATGAACTGCAGAATGGAGGATGAACCCCCATAATGGATCAATTATTGGGTTAAATTGCATGTTCCTTGGCCGACACATGTCACCCATGAGGCTTCATGCGCTCCATCAACATGCGTTCCCTTTTTCACATGTTCCCCTTCCAGGAACTTAGGATAAAAAAAATACATTTCACATAGCTTTTGGAATAATAATAAATTATTATTCCCAAGGACTCAAGCCCCTAAGCTTAGCCCCTCTTCAAACCTTCTAGCCCCTTTTTCCCTTACCCTCTATGTCGAAGCTTAGTCCCCCATCACTCTTTCTTCATGGTCAGTCTGCATGCAACGATGTTTATATTTTTATTAATGTTCTGCATATTACATATACAAAAATAGGATCCTGGCCTTAACACTTAGGCCCTCCAGCCTAATAAACACATAAGACTACTAGCTTATCAACACTTGACTCACCAGCCTACAAAACATGATTTACAATTCATAAACATGATTACAATAGGGCTCGTCCTTGGGGATATTACAGAGATGAATGGAAAACAACATTCAAGACAAATGAAGGATTGATTGAATGGCTAGTCATGTCATTTGGGTTAACAAATGAACCAAGCACATTTATGACATTGATGAATGAAGTTTTGAAAGAATTTATAGGGAAATTTGTCATAGTAAATCTGGATGACATACTGATCTTCAATAAGACAAAGGGAGAACATTTAAGACATTTGACATCAGTGATGGAGAAGTTGCAACAAAAAAAGTTGCTGATAAATCTTAAGAAAAGTTCTTTTATGAAGAAGGAACTCATTTATTTGGGTTTCATGATCTCTTCAAATGAATTGAAGATGGATCTGGAAAAGGTAAGAGCAATCAAAGAATGGCCATCACTAAGCAACATATTTGAGGTAAAAAGTTTTCATGGGTTAGCAAGATTTTATAGAAATTTTATCAGAAATTTCAGTGGTATATGTGCACCCATGCTGGACAATGTGAAGAAGAAACACAAGTCCTTCAATTGGACAGAGGAAGCTGAAAAGGGTTTCAAAGTGTTGAAGGAGAAAATCACAGAAAAATCGATTTTGGTCTTGCCAGATTTTGGAAAAAAAAATTAGGTGAGATGTGATGCAAGTGGATTAGCTATTGGAGTAGTATTGAGTTAGGATAATAGGCCAGTTGCTTATTTCAGTGAGAAACTGAATGACACCAAGAATAATTATTCCACATATGATAAAAAAATTTATGCAATGATTCAAGATTTGAATAAGTGGAGACACTATCTAATTCCTAAAGAATTTGTCTTGTACAATGATAATCAATCTTTGCAATTTATTACTAAGCAAGAAAAGTTGAATCAGAAACATGAAAAATGGGTAGAATTTATGCAAAATTTTACTTTTGTTATTCAACACAATGTTGGAACTGCTAACAAAGTTGCAAATTCTTTGAGCAGGAGGATTTTGATTGTACAGGAATTCCAAGTGGAAACCTTGGGGTTTGAACACCTCAAGGAAATGTATAAAGGAGATGTAGATTTTAAGGAATCTTATGAGGCATGCAAGAATCCTTTGTTGGGAGACAGAAGCCCGTGAATTGAATATTTGATCTAGGATGGATTATTTTTCAAGGAAAGCTAATTGTTCATACCGAAATGATCAATGAGAGATAACCTCTTGAAAGAGAAACACAACAGAGGTTTAGTTGGACATTTTGGTCACGATAAGACATTTGCACAACTGCGAAATTCATACTATTGGATGAGCATGAGAGAAGTCGAGAAAAAGTTTGTGAACAAATGTAGGATTTGTCAATATGCAAAAGGAAGACAACAAAACACTGGTTTGTATCATCCATTACAAATTCTAGAAAGGCTGTGGGATGTAATCAGTATGGATTTTGTTTTGGGATTGCCTAGAACTCAAAAAGGGAGTGATTCCATATTTGTTGTGGTGGAAAAATTTTCAAAAATTTCACATTTCATACCATGCCAGAAGACAAACGATGCTACAAAAATAGCTAATTTTTTTTCCAGAGAAGTGGCGAGACTACATGGAATACCGAGGAGCATAGTCTCATACAGGGACACCAAATTTGTAGAACACTTTTGGAGGACTCTATGGAAGAGTTTGGGTATAGACTTGTCCTTTATTTCAACATATCACCCTAAGATAGATGGAAAAAATGAAGTAGTAAACAAGAGTCTCAGAAACATTTTAAGAAGTTTAGTCACTGAGAAAAGTTGACAATGGGATCAGATTCTGGCACAAGCAGAATTTGCATTCAACAATTCAGTGAACAGGAGCATAGGGAAAAGTCCATTTGAAATTGTGTATGGTATATAGCCAAGAGGGATTACAAAGTTGAGAGATATGAATCAAGATGAGTTCAAAAGTGCTGGAGAAGAGGATTTCGCAATAGAAATGCAGAAAATCAATGACAGAGTCAGAGAACAGCTACAGAACAGCAGCCATAAATACAAGAGTAGAGTTGATAAAAAGAAGAGAGAAGTTCAATTTGAAGTTGAATATGAAGTTTTATCTCATTTGAGAAAAGAAAGGTTTCCAAGGGGAACATATACAAAACTGAAGATGAAGAATATAGGACCACGTAGGATTCTCAGGAAATTCACAACCAATGCTTATGAGATTGAGTTTCTAGATAATGTTGGGAGATCACCGATATTCGATGTTGCAGACTTGTATCCTTACAGAAGAGATGAGGTAGGAGAATCAGATTATCAGAGAGAAATTCAGTGGGAAGAGAAATTTCCCACAGCAGAAAAACCTCACATGGAGAAAATCATTGAACAAAGGGATGGAAAGAAAACTAGGAAGAAGACATATCCTGAATACTTAGTGAAGTGGAAAGATCATCCAATGGAATATGCCAGTAGGGTTACAAAACATGATATTTTGAAGCATGCAAAAAAAATACAGGAGCTCATGGACAAGAGTCCATGAATTTTTTTAACCAGAGGAGTATGATGCCGGAGCATCGCCTTCCAAGTCAACAATGCAAGCGTGGAGGAAAATGAACGACATCTCAACAAATGACATAATTTCAAGTCGAAAATTAACTCAAAATTAAATCGAGTTGTTGAGATATTTTGTAAACAACATTTTAAATATGTAACTTGTTTGTAAAGTCTTACGAAGTGTAAGAGATTGTATATATGGAGTGCTAACTCTATCTGGCAATAACTTGTAGTTATTGTAATAGGACAAAGTAGGTAACAACTTTGAATTGATAGGATAGATTTTAGACATGACGAGAGAGATCGTAGAGCCATTCCTTATATAGTTCTTTCATTTTTGTATTGTAACAGATAGACAGAGTAGAGAGAATGAGATAGAGATCAGAGAGATCAGTAGAGCAGAGTAG
>JASDQU010436909.1:36525-56738 GCA_032191745.1 Picea mariana
ATAATTAGTTAGATGTGAATACATATTAGCAACATATCATCAACAAATCATCTCCACAAGGAACAAAAAGAACACAAGATGTATGTACAATTTTTCTTTTTATTATGGACTTCAGTCCGGGGGTTTTTCAGCAACAACTGAATAGAGTAAAACTCTACAAGAGAACCAACTCTATATGAAATACTTATCTTACATTCTCAGTACCAACTAAGATGAGGCAACAATCCTCAACATATATCAATCTGTCAACATAAACGAGTGCACCAACCGTGCACCAACCTGTGCCAAACAACCTGTAATCAACCTGTACCATAAACAAGTGCATCCAACCATATACCAAGTATATACCAATAATGTGTCAACTACTCATAAAAAATTACTAATCAATATGTACCAACATCATCAACTATACACCTCATGTATGTGCCAACTCATCAACTGCTTGTCTCAACCATGACTAGTTTTGGATTAGTCAACAACCCCAACTTGAAATAATCATAACTTTGTACCTGTAATGAATAAATATCTAAAACTGATAGACATTGTTCTTCAGTTTGTTTTATGAAATTCCTCCCCTCTCAGAAAAGGAGTTATAGCAAAAATGACATACCTTGTTGAATTCTGGCTTGTTCTAGAAAGAGACCTTGTAGAGCATGCCCCTCACAAAATATTCATTGAATTGATCTAAAAATGTTACAAAACATACTAAAGACTTTACCCTAACCAACACATTTTGTCTCATTTAATTTGGATCTGTTATGAATAAGTTATGACATTTTTACCTGAAACACCTATTTTTGACTAGTTTTAGGACTAGACACAAATCCTATTTTCCATGGAGTGTAACTCCGAAAATACAATGAACCACAAGCTGAATGTTTTACCACAGATACTTGGGTATGTTTTATCATTGGCATATCAATTTCACGGTCTGAATCATTATAGAAAAAAAGTTATAGCGAAAATGGTGAGATGACCTGTAAATAACATACCTTAGAAAGCATCATCAAAAGAATTTATCCTCCCTTCAGTTCCAGCCCTCTTTTCTTCACCTTCCTTCTGAAATTCGGCTTGGATATCCTTGGTTACCTTAGTCACCTATATATCTTCAATATTCTCAAGTGTTCCACACCAAAAATTCTCAAGAAGCTCTCCATCAATACTCCAAAAGATATTCTCACAAGAAGCTCTCCATTGATCCACAAAAATGATGATCTACAAGAGACCATTGCTATCTTATTTATACTTTCATCCTCTAGTTCACTTAACCCATTTCTAGGTCACTTAACCTATTTTCCTTATTTTAGGGTTAACCACTTTCCATAAATAGAAATTTCTCCAATATTTTATCATTTAAATATTCCTTCTTGATTTTNTTTTCCATAAATAGAAATTTCTCCAATATTTTATCATTTAAATATTCCTTCTTGATTTTCTCATCTTACTTTATCATTTCTTGATTTTTTTTCACTTCTCTTTATTATTTAAATAATCCACCTTGAGGGGCTACATACCCATAGGGAGAGACATTATTCTTTCCATGATTCTAGGAGGATATGTTTATCAGATGCATACCTAGAAAAGATACTTATACTTGAAGAAAGAGCACAGGAGCATAATTTTAGG
Source organism: Picea mariana (assembly GCA_032191745.1). Classification (NCBI taxonomy): domain Eukaryota; kingdom Viridiplantae; phylum Streptophyta; class Pinopsida; order Pinales; family Pinaceae; genus Picea; species Picea mariana. Next base: position 38,152 of record JASDQU010436909.1, read on the forward strand.
GGGAGCAATGGTCACATGGGAAGAATGTTCGATGTATCTTCAACATTACTTCAGAGTGATATCCCTTGTTCAAAAGGCGAGATATTATTTAGAGGAATATCAAAGACATTCAGATAGGGGAAGCAGCCCAAAGGAGAGTTCAAGCAAGGGGAGCAGCCCCAAGATGAGAATAGCCCTTTGCCTTGACGTCAAAGTGGGAGAGTTAATCACATTGATGTGATTAATGTTTATTGATGGGGAGAGATAATCACATTGAATATTGATGTAGAGCATGCCTTCCCTACATGTTGACACCAATAATTGGTAATTGGTGTTGACATCAATGTTGGTATTGCCATCAATGCCAACATAATCCAACATGTTTTTCAAATGGGGTATCAACCTAAGTGGCAGTGGTTGTGGGAAAAAATACATAGTTAAGTGCACTTGAGCTAGAGGCATCTTGGGATGGGTGACCACCTGGGAACTTCTGGTTAGTGGGTGCAATCCCTAGAAGCGATGATTGATACTATGCAATTCATTTCGCTAATTTCAATGCCACTTCTTCACCCCTGTGACCATTACCAGATGCAATGAGAGCTAAGTGGACTATTGAAATCATGAGACTGTTTGGTCAGTTGTGACTAATACTGATGGATATGGGTCATATATTAATGACTTACTCTACACAGTTAATCCCAAAAAATGATATCTGATATGTTGCATTGTGTAAGCCCCTCTATTCTTAAATAATAAGAGTGAATGGAGCTCTAATTATATATTTCCTAAGGCACAATAATTGCTAAGGTTTTTCAAATGGGTTAGCAAGCTAAGTGGGCTTGATTGTGGGGAAAAATCCATAGTTAAGCATGCTTGAGATAGAATCGTCTTGGGATGGGTGACAACATGCGAAGTCCTGGTTATCAGGTGCAAGACCCAAAAGTGATGATTGATGCTATCTGATTCATTTCTCTGCTTTCAATCCCACTTCTTCACCCCTGTGAGCATCACTCGATGCAATGAGTGCTAAGTGGACTATTGAAATCAAGATAATTATTAGTCAGTTGTGACTAATACTCATGTATAAGGGTCATAGATCAATGACTTAATCTACGCAGTTAATCCCAAAATATGATATAGAAGTATTTGTTAATGAAATAATCCTAAAAATCCATATTTGTATAGTTAACTATATATTATAACTAAAAATATAATTTTATAGTATATAACTAGAAATACAATTGGTATGGTTATAAATGACCATAAGATTTTTGTTTATTTTATTGGTTTGAGAATATGGTCTAACATTGATGTGGTATTTAATATTTTAAGTATATAGATTTTAATGAAAATTTTCTATGGCTCGAAGACTTACTTTGTTAATTCTCCCACATGAAAAATAAAATCAATAAAATATATATAAAAATTATATATGGATGTATAATGGTCATAGTTTGTATCATGGTGCAATTTATACACTCTATAATCCATGTGTGGTGTACTTAAATTTTCTTATAACAATAATAAATCATTATCTACAAATTTCAAGATGGTTTTTTATTAATGTCCTTAAAATGACTATAAATCATCATCTACAAAGTACAAAACAAGTTGATTTCCTATAATATTTTTTACAACAAATATAAATCATCTCCAACATATAAATCAGGTATATTTGCTATGAATGTCCTTATAACAAGTATAACTCATCATCTACAAAGTTCAAGATGATTTGTTATCAATGTTCTTATAACAAGTATGTACAAGATGTAGATTTTGAGTGGGCCTAATGATTAAGAACATTTGCTTCCTCCTAGGATCTCACAGGTTCAGATCCAGAGTGGGGTAGGGTATGTATACCTCGATATACTTTATTAGTCAAATCACTACATGGAGGGGGTCCATTTCCCCACAAACAAGGGGGAATCATACATCAATTTGGTGTCTGTCTTGGCCATGACCTTAAAATTAGATTATTATTATTATTATTAAATGATTTTCTATCAATGTCCTTAGAACAAGTATAATAAAGTAGATTTACTTTCAATGTCCTTAGAACAAATATAATTCATCATCTACAAAGTTCAAGATGATTTTATATCACTATCCTTAGAACAAGTATGATTCTAAATTTTCTTCTATGTATTACATCGCATTAGTTCAAATTTATTATCTTTCTGACAAAGGAAAAACTTCATTAGAATTAAAAAAAGAAACTTGGAGAGAAATTCCTTTTCGTAATGTGTCGAACACAAAACAAACTTGTCATGTGACGAACATAACTCGACGTCGTAATTTTATGAACACAATAAGATGTTGCAACATCACGAACATAATGATGTTGCAATGTGATAAATATTGTAATGTCACAATGTGACAAACAAAGTAATGTCACAATCTGAAAAATAGTGCAACATCACCATGTGACTAACATATCCATGTCATCCTAATGTGACGAGAATATCCATATTGTCATAATGTGATGAATATAGTACCATCACAATTTGATGAACAATCTAAGGTCAAAATCTGATGAACATAGCCCTTTCGTTGCAATGTGATGAGCATATCCTTGTCCTTGCAATGTGTCAAATATATCCTCACATTGCAATGTGATGCAAATATACTAATGTCACAATGTGAAAAGCATTTACAAACATCACATGTGACGAACATAGTCCCTTGTCGAACAAAATAAGATGTTGCATTATGATGAACATAGTAATGTTGCAATGTGATGAATATAGTAATGTCGCAATATGACGAACACAGTAATGTCATAATCTAAAAAATAGTGCAATGGTTCAATGTGATAAACATAGCCATGTCATCAAAATGTGATGAGCATATCCTTGTCGTCATAATGTGACAAACATAGTAACATCACAATCTTATGAATAGTCTAACGTCATGATCTAATGAGCATAGCCATTTCATGATAATGTGACAAACATATCCATGTCCTCGAAATGTGTCAAATATATCCTCACATTGCAATGTGATGTCAATATACTAACATCGCAATGTGAGAAACATTTCCAAAGATCACATGTGATGAACATAGTCCATTGTCACAATGTGATGTACACACATTTTTGTAATATATTGAATAGAAACCAACTTTGTCAAGTGATGAACATAACTCAATTTTGCAATTTTATGAACAAAATTGGACGTTGCAATGTCACAAACATAGTAATGTTGCAATATGATTAATATAGTAATGTCACAATGTGATGAACATAGTAATGTCACAATTTAACAAATAGTTCAATGTTGTAATGTGATGAACATAGCCATGTCTTCAAAATGTGACCAACATATCCTTGTCCTCGCAATGTGACGAACATAGTAACATTGGAATCTGATGAACATTTCAAATTCACAATATGATGAGCGTAGCCCTGTCGTCGTAATGTGATGATCATATTCTTGTCCTCAGAATGTGTCGAACATATCCTCACATTGCAATGTAACACAAATGTACTTACATCACAATGTACCAAAATTTTCAAAACATCACAATCTGGTGAACATAGCCCATTGTCGCAATGTGATGTACACACCCAATGTCGCAATGTGTCAAACATATCTCAACATTACAACGAGATAAAAATTTCCCGACATCACAATATGATGTACATAACCCACTATCGAAATATGACATACCTATTCCAATGTCGTAATGTCACAAAAAAAACCCTACATCACAATGTGATGAATATAACCTTATGATGTCATGCGATGAACAAAACATAATCAACATTGGAATGCGATAATGCCATATGTAACAACCCCAATCGTCACGACTACAAGTGATGCAAAAAGACAATTTTTTTTTTTGGGGGAGGAAGGCAATGATGACAACAGTTAAACCACACAACTTGACGACGAACACCAAACAAGCATATCAAGAAACATACAATAATGACTCATCACATTATCACATCCAACAACTTGGCAAAACATGTGAAAATCAAAGACAGGTGGAAATGACTACTCGCCCGAGACAACAAGACAATGCCTACAAGCTAAAGGACAACATCAACAACCCGACACAGTGGCTACGTCGACCAAGAACTAGAAACCCAACACCTTAAGTCATTACAAAACCAAGTCCCAAAAACCGTTACAATTGACAATGCCCACATTGGGAAGCACATACTCTGGTCAGGTTATCATTCACCTCTATCCCTCGGGGCGCACAATGATCCCCTCATCAGGAATCATGTCGTCAAAAGGTGATAGGCGTGATGGTAACCCTGGCGCAACATAACCCATCTAGACCAATAACCCAAGAAAATTCAATGTGCTAGGAGATCGAATTTAAATATAAACCACATGATGAAAACCCAATCACCCAAATGACAAGTCAACAAGACACAAGGGAAACTGGCGACTATAACATTTATACAACATATTAAATTCTTGGTGCAACAAATTCTATTGCATACACCAATCTGTACACATTCAAACAATTATTGTTAAAACAAAAGTTTGTTGCAACTATTTTCCAAACCCGATATCAAATAAGTATATATATCACTATCCTTTAAAACTGAAACTATATGAATTTTTTGTCTTACATTGCTAATTAAAACTTAAAATATATCGCTATTTTAAAAATTAGCTAATTGAAACTGAAACTATACCTCAAATATAAAAATTTTAGGGAAATTGAACACCAAATTATTCACATAACAATAAATCGATTACAATTTAATTGTTGTGACTTATCCATCCAATATATTGCTAGCATGTAAGTCATTGTCACATAATTCACAACTTAAAAATAAAAAGGAATGAGGAGGAAATAACTCTATAATCGTTGTCTAAATAAAGGAGTTAATGTGTCTATTGAATTTGTTGCCAAGGTACACTATCGTTGTCCCTTATCATATAAAAACACTGTGAATGTATTAAAATGCAGTAGTAAATATATATCAAGCACAAAGATTAAACATAATCATAATTGTGGATCTAGACACTGGAAATCACTACCCATTCATTACATGAATTCGTTGTGTATTTTAACATTATATATCATAAAATCGCTAATACATATACTGTTGTTCATTGTAAACGCTACCAATGTTGTTCATATAATCACTAATAATGTTGTTCATTATATACTATAATATTGCAGTCTATTATTATACACAACACATAAAAAAAATGTTGTCAATATAATTATGATCACTGTCAACCAATGTCATACCATTAATGCTTTCCTCCAATCAAGATTATTTTCAGAGGCTTCCAATAAACATTAAAATTGTTGTGTAAATGTGTATCACTGCGTAATGCATACATTCATTGTGGACTATAAGGAGATGTAATTGTTGTATGCTATATAGATTCATTGGGTATTATTTAGATATAGGTTCGCTATGGTTCAACTAATAACACTGCCTATTAATAATTCTCTGTCACACATATATAAAGTCGTTTACCCATCATTTACAATGCTGACATTCATAGATAGAGTTATTACATATCAAAAAAAAATGTTGGCGGTCATTACATATTGAAAACGTTGGCTGTCATTAAAATGTTGGTTGTCATTACATATAAAAAACATAGACATTCTCACGGTAAACATGTAGTTTCATATCAAAACTCAATCATTCTCAGTGTGGTATAAAAAACACAATCATTCTCAGTCTGGTATAAAAAATGAAATCAATCTCAATCATGGTAAACATGTAGTCTGGTATCAAACGCAATCATTCTCAGTCTCATATAAAAAATGCAATCATTCTCAATCTGGTATAAAAAATGCAATCAATCTCATTCATGGTAAACACACATTCTGGTATCAAAACACAATCATTCTCAGTCTGGTATAAAAAAATCAATCATTCTCGGTCTGGTATAAAAAATGCAATCAATGTCAGTCATGGTAAAAACACAATCTGGTATAAAAAACACAATCATTCTCAGTCTAGTATAAAAAACACAATCATTCTCAGTCTGGAACCTCCGACAAATAAATCCATAGGTCCTTGTGAAACTTGGCCTGTGCGAACAAGCACCAGGCGTAAGCTTCTCTCACGTGACCATAGGCTATGACCACATGCCTAACAAAAGGTACTTCATATTTCAGGACCTCGGGTGTTCTTCATACAAGACACCCAAATCTCTTGAGTCTCAATCTCTCGATTTATGAATCCTCTTGGAGACCAAATCTGACGATCTTGCATTTTCCTCGATCTACGACTACGATCGTATTGCAACTTCGTGTGTTGGGGAAATGATTGTGAATCAACTCCAACTCTCCATTCCCTGATATCCTGATCTTCGGGTTAAACGCTTAGCCTCTGCTAGCTCCTCCCTTAACCTCTTGTTCGTGTGACCCTTTCCTATGACTTGGGGCTAATCCTCCGAGCACATCGGGACTTCATGTTTCGAGGATTTGTGATGTACCTTTCTTCCTTCGCCCGATATTCGAATTGTCGTTATCTCCTCACCACAGATCAACGGTCCTAATTCTTCCACAATCTGACGATATAGATCGCGTTGGGACTTGATGTATTGGGAACTCCCAATATGATTCACCTCCATTCTCCCGACTCCTAAAATGATGATATTTCAGAGCACCAAATCAACAGCTCGTGCTCCTCTGTATTTGATGACCACTATCAAATTGTGAACTCAGGCCTCATGAGTTCTCACGATTCTCCCCTTTGACTTCTCTGATGTGCGAGTCAGTGAAACTCTGAACGCGTGCCACGCGTCCCTTCCAATGGACTGTTATGATGATGTTGGGACTTCGCATTTGCGAAGATGAAAGGATTCTCCCCTTAGATCTTCCGATACCCAAAATTTTGATATTCTCCCTAGATGATCAATGGTCCATATCTCTCCTTGTTCAACGACTGGGACCTTTTTGCGAGTTCGCATTTCACAAATTCTTTCAAAATACTGGTTGGCTGCCACCTATCTTCTGACGATGGGTGGTCACAATGATTTCAGGACTTCGTGAATTAGCAAGTTGTCTCTCCTCCTATGAACTCTAAAGGACTAAACCTCATGCACTTCCTCTGGATCCAATGATTTTTGGTCCACGTGCTTCTAGGTTTGACGACTCATATATGTTTCTCTTGCGCTCTTTCTTGTGTGTCTGGACATGAGATTCAATGGTCCAGATCTTCTCCCCTACAGATGATATAACGACTATTGTGATCCTCCTTCTGAGCTTTATATTTCTTCCCCGACTTGGAATATTTCCAACGTTCGAAGGCCTTGACCTTTGATTCCTCTGCGAGCCTAATGAATTTGGGTCTTGTCTGTGTTTTGTAAATGTTATCCCTCTTGAGCTTTGGAAATGTAATTTATCCTTAGCCCTGAAGCACAGTTTCTCTTTGTGTGCAACTTTGTGCTATCTCTTTTGAGATTTTCAACTCACTCAGTCTCTAAGGGACTCACCCTTCTGTGTCTTCTAAAATACTTCTAGTGCCCACTTGGCACATTCTGTGCTCAACCTCTTGAGATTTGGAACTTGAAATAGGTCCTCTCCTACGTACTCCTTATGCTTGACCAATATTCTACTGGTTTTCTTTAACACTACATCCGAGTGTTGGCCTGGTGCACTCCTTGCACAGGGCTTCCTCTAGAGTATTCAACAACTTTGTATCAATCCTTTCACTCCTTGAAGCGATATAAGTGCCCTCTTGGTGACTTATGCTCAAGAAATCCTTGCTGAGACAAAAAAGTATTCAGTAACTCTGTGAGTTTCTTCTCCTTAACACTCCTCTTCTCGCATAACTCGAACCAGAGTCCTCTTGTGCACTCTTTGCACTCGCTCAATGCCCACCTGGCATAGCTCTACAAAACCTTCAGTAGTTCTATCTCTCTTTGTGATTTCTCTAGACAGTTCCTCCTCTAAGGTATTCAGTAACCGTGATGTTCCTCTTGAGTTTATGATCACTCTGGTGTGCCCTCCTGGCGCATTTTTTCTGAATCCGTAGAGTTCAGATGAGCACTCCTTGCACTCTCTACAAAACCTCCAATGTTCTGTTGAGCACTCCTTACATAGCCTAAAGAACCATAATGATATTTCAAACTCAAACAAAGATAGAGAAATATAACTTCCTACTATAAATGAAACTTGTCATACATATACAACATTCATTCATGAATTACATAAACACATGAACAACAATATGCAGGAAAATTTGATTTTCTATTATCTTAGTGTGTCTATACAAATGATTACAAAAAATGGACTGTAACAAAGTCCTAGTTCTCTCAAGCTCCCTCTCAAAACTTATAAGACCTTCTAAGGCCTCTATCCTTACCTGAGATATCTCTCTCAAGTCTCTTAATTAAAAAAGAGGGCTCCCACGATCTTATCCTCTTCACTGCCTTAGTTCCATCGCTATCTCAGTTACGACACCATACCTCTACGACTACATTCCATAAATGTCTATCCAGATCTGACTATGACCTAGGCCTACTACAAGAAACCATTTAAGGTAACCCTATCCACTATCTTTACAAAGGTGTGTCCTGGAATTTATCAACCTTACAACACGATAATCCATATAGGATTATATTCAAAATTTTAAAATGGGAGGGTCGACGCCTCTCCCTTTCTTCATTGTGTGTCTGTGTGTTGGCGTGCTAGTTTATTTGTTGAGGTGGAGCAATGCTCCTAAATCATACTCCATTGCTGGGAAAATCATGAGCTCATTCTCATGAGATCCTTCTCTCCAGTGTTCAAATCCTCTTGGATCCCAAACCTTCCCTTGGAGCTGTCCTCTTGCTCCTCTTCTTTGCTGTTGTTGTTGATGTTTCCCTATTGCTCTTCCAGGTCCTCCTCTATTCAGCCTCCTCCTACTGATAGTTTATTGTGCTGACCCCAACAACAGCCTTTCGATTTCTTCGATCACCTCATCCAGTTGCTCAACTAGCTGGTTCTTCCTATGTAGTCTTCTCTGTTGCACTCCCTTCTCCTCACTGGGTAGATCAACTCGATCTCCCTTATGATATTCTCCATCTCTTGTGGCCTTATCCTTCCACCCTAATATAGACTCTCGTTCTGCAGTCTCCTCTTCACTAAATTTTTGTTCAGTCATTTCCTCTGACATATTAGCTTCTGTCATCTCCTCTTTTGCTGGTTCAACCCCAACTTCTTCGAGCTTCTCTCCAGGCTAGTATGCTCCTCCATATTCTTCCAACTTGACTTTTTGGATGTGCAAGCTTTGCACCATTACCCTTCTCTCTAGGGATTCCAATTCTGCATATAGATCAGTAAAGTCCATGCTATGTCTCTCCTCCTCTGCTGTAGGCTTTAGTGCTACAATCATTTCCTGTTCAACTTCCTCGCTGAAAATTTTGAGAAATTCTATTGAATGCTCTTCTCCTTTTGCTGGGGTAGACATAAGTGTCTTATCCATCTCTTCCTCTTCTCCTTGGGAAGCTTCTGATATCTGCTCCTTCATATTGATAGTCACCACTGGTGTAACGATCCCCCCAACCAACCTGAGGCTGGGGTACGCCACTCTAGAGAAACCACTCATGATCTGATGCCAGTCGGTAACATTCCTAGCCATCATGCCATGCCATGCTACTCTAGGGAACACTTTCATTCCCATACTGTGAAACATACAGTAGCATACCCAGTAGTCAACTAAGAAATGCCACCTAAATTTACTCTTTAGATTGCATGCAACTAAAACATATACATACAACATGCTCGCGGAAGCTTTACATCTAAACATAAACAAACAATTAATTTCTGTAACATACACATTTTATATTAAAATAACAGTAATTACCGATATGCATCATTTACAGGAAATTACCCATAAGCACACAAGCAATCATAGTCACATATATGATAAAATCGTAACATAGGCATGTAAATAACAAAACAACATATCAATCATACAATTGGTACTTATCTTAGAAAGATTGTCACCAACTGCTTACAAACCATCCAAGAACCTCCTAGCCATAGACTACACTATTCATCACTCTCAACAGTGAATCACCCCTAAGATGGAACTGAACTCCACCCAGGGTAAAGGGATTCCTATCTAGGCTAAGGCTCATGGAAAATAGGAAAGACTCTGTCTCAGGTGCTCACTCAACTAACAGCCTATAGCCTCTAATTCCCCACATGCCTGTCCCACCCAAGGAAGTGTGCCCCTTCTCTGCTCAACAGTCCCTCGGCTGCCCCACTTCCCTTCCAGGGATTCAACAACAGGCCGAACCGGAAGTCTCAGAGCGTTGTAGTTGCAGTTTAGCACCTACAAAAATCAATCCCTAGCAATTCTCTCGCTCAGAGAACTTCTCATGGGCCTAACAACCCACTTCTTCAATCCTGCTCCAAGCTAACCAGGTACACCAACCAAAATGGGTGGGGAAACAGGCTCCGGAAGGTGAAATGGTTGTCTCGAGGATAATGAAATGTATGAGTGAAATGGTCATGGAGTCATTGACTAGATAACTGAGTGTGTTTTGGAATCACTGTGAAGTATTTGTGAAAAGTGATGGTCAACATGATGGTCCCCCTTCACCCCGTTTGTAAGGTATCTGTGAGAAAAAATCCCCCCCTGAGCTAAGTTTCCCCACGATATGAATGCATGTCCCCAACTTGATACTTGTCATATCGGAAGTTACTTTTCTCCACTTGTCCCCAACTTTAGAACTTAGGATAAACTAATTATCCATACTTTATGTTTTAGGAAATATTAATATAATATTCCCTTGGCTTTTGGCCCTCCCTTTCCATAACTGGTGAAGTTCATTCCCCCATCTTTTTTATCATGGTCGGTCTATGCGTAGTGATGTATTTTATATTAATCATGAGTCATGTACAAAGTAGGCGCATTGGCCCTTGACATCTAGGCATTCCGGCCTAATACCAAAACATAAGCATTCCAGATTATAATACTGGCTCACCAGCCTATAATGCATATCATATACATAAAGGTTTGTTGACCATAGTATTGTGCATACTTTAGTTACTGCACATGGTATCCATTGTCCTCAAGGTTGTGTGCACCTTAGTTACTGTGCGCGATATCTTCCATCCTCAAGGTTGTGCACCTTTTAGTTATTGCGTGTGGTATCTTACAAAGTGCATATTACCTCATTTTACTGCGGAGTTCATGTGCGCACTATGCCAGATGATGTGCATTATCAAATGAGGTCAAAACAACTCACTAGCTTAAGTATATTTATATTACATTTACAATTGGGTTCGGTCGAGGGATATTACAATCCCCTCCCCTTATTTATGCACTGTCCTCAGTGCATCATACACCCATATATATCAGATTTTTCAAAAATCTTCAAAAAGATGCGGGTATTCTGTCCACATTGCATCTTCATGCTCCCAAGTAGCATCCTCAGGGTTGTACCAGTTCCATTGAACCTTTACAAGCCCTATGGCTTGGTTCTGGAGCTACTTGACTTTCCAGTCCAAAACGTGCACCAGATGCACTTGAAAAGTGCCTTCTTGCTCCACCTGAATCACATTCCAATCAATAACATGATTATCATCGGCTATATATTTCTTTATAAATGATACATGGAAGACATTATGAACAGATGTAGATGCATGCAATGTAATCATATGAGCAACTGGACCAATCCTCTCTAGGATTTCAAATGGTCCACAAAATCTGCCCACTAACTTAGTGCAACTTCCCAGCTTTAGGGATCTCTTGTTAGCTTTAACTTTCAGGAAAACATGATCACCCACTTTGAATTCTCTATGGATTATGTTTTTATCAACATAAAGTTTTCTGTCTTTCTTGGGAAGCTTTCAAATTCTTCTTAATTTTTAACATTTGGTCCTCCATCTCCTTGAGCATTTTGGCCCAACTACTATTCTATCAGCTGGGTTATCCCAACTTACTGGAGTGTTGCACCTTCTATCGTAAAGTGCTTAAAATGGGCTCATCTTCACTGATGCTTGATACCCATTATTGTAAGAGAATTTACCAAGTCTAGGTAGTCTTCCCATTTCGATGGTTTGTCCATCACATACATTCTCAACATATACTCTATCACCCTATTCACTCTTTCTGTCTGTCCATCAGACTTGAGATGATAAGATGTACTAAAGTTCAGATTCATTCTGAATCCTTTCAACAATCCTTTCCAGAAATTCGAGGTGAATTTTGGGTCTCTGGCAGACACAATCGTTTTAGGAATTCCGTGCAATTGTGCCACTTCCTTCATGAAAATATCAACAACATCTGCTACCTTGTGAGTAGTTTTTAGTGGAATAAAATGGGAAGCTTTTTTAAGCTTGTCCACCACCACCATAATCAAATCATGCATATTGCCTGTTCTAGGCAATACCGTAATGAAATCCATTGTCACCACTTCCCACTTCCATTCAGGAATGGTAAAATGTCGCAACAATCGTGTTGGGTGCCTATGTTCTGCTTTAACTTTATGGCATTCCATACATATTTCAATATATCCTGCTATATCTATCTTCATACATGGCCAGAATTATTGGCTCTTGACCATTGCTATGGTTTTCTGATATCCAGGGTGCCCTGCATAAGGAACATTATTCATCTCATGTAAAATTATATGTTTCAAGTCCTGGACATTTGGTATGAATTTTTTTTTCTCGTGCAACAGTATTCCATCTACTCCCAACTTATAAATATCCATCTTCTGAAGTATCTTACCCTGTTGTAGCATTGCTACCAATTCTCTGTACTACAGATCTATATTTCCAGCCTCCAGAATTTTTCTTTTAACATTAGTCTGATACATGCTGATGGTTGTAGCATGTAGTTCATGCACCCTTCTTCTGAGTGCATCAACCACTTTATTTTCTTTCCCTTTGATATGCTTTATATCAAAGTTATATTCGCTTAGAAATTCTAACTATATTCTTTGCCTAATATTTAGATTTGGATTATCAAATAAATATTGCAGGCCATTGTGGTCTATTCTTAGCTCAAACCTCTTTCACATGAGGTAGTGTCTCCATTTACTCAAGGAATGTACTATGGCTGCCAAGTCCAAATCATGAGTGGCATATTTTCTTCCATTCTCTTTCAACTTCCTTGATTCATAACATATCACAAATACATTTTGACTGAGGACTCCACCCAGTCCTTCATTACATGCATCTGTGCATACAATGAAATCTTCATTTGGGTCTGCAATCCTTAGTATTCGATCACTTGTCAATAATTGTTTCAAATGTTGGAAACTCCTTTCACAGTCCAATGTCCACTGAAACTTCATACCCTTTCTTTGCAAGGAAGTGATTGGGTGTGCTATCTTTGAGAATCCTCCAATGATTCTTCCGTAGTAACCTGCAAGGCCCATGAAAGATCTGAGCTTTGTCACATTCTTTGGTGCTGACCATTCTCTAATGGATTCTACCTTCTGAGGGTCCACTGCTATCCCATCTTTTGAGATCATATGCCCCAAATAATGATTTTTTTTTTCTGATAAAATGAGCACTTGCTCAAATTGGCATACAACTGATGTTCCCTTAATACTTGCAACACCATCCTCAAATGATTTTCATGATCTTCCTATGACTTGGAATATATAATAATGTCATCCAAAAAGACAATGACAAACTTGTCCAAATACTCTTGGAAAACACCATTCATTAAGCACATGAAAATAGCTGGTGCATTTGACAACCCAAATGGTACCACTGTGAACTCATAATGGCCATACCTTGTCGTGAAGGCGATCTTGCTAATATATTCTTCTTTAATTCTTACCTGATGGTATCTTGATCTGAGATCTATCTTTGAAAATATCCTTGCATCCTTCAATTGATCAAAGAGGTCATCAATACTTGGTAGAGGATATCTGTTCTTAACAGTCACTTTATTCAATTGTCTGAAGTCAATGCACAATCTTAACGTTCCATATTTCGTTTTCACAAAAAAGACTGGGGCACCCCAAGGTGATACACTTGGGTGTATATACCCCTTTTTCAACAATTCTTCAAGCTGCATTTGCAACTCCTTCAATTCTAGTATACTCATTTTGTAAGGAGTCTTTGATACTAGCATTTCTCCAGGCATCAAATCTATAGAGAAATCAATGTCTCTCCTTGGGGGTAGTCCTGGTACTTCCTTGAATACATATTCAATCTTTTTTAGGACTGCATAATCCTCCAAATTTGGAACCTTGTCTTTAGGTGTCTCCTCCATATGAGCTGCAAAAATTTTACATCCTTTTCTATAACATTTCTTCAGCTGCAGTGCTGAAATTTCACTAACGGTTACTACCCTGGGAATTCCCTGCACTCTCCTTTGGTTCCCTTATTTATCCAAGCAAGTGAATTATTTGTTACGACAATCCAATATAGCATGATGTGGGTCCAACCAATCCATCCCATTTAAACAGTCATAGGAACCTAAAGGTAAGATGTTCAAATCTGCCCTGGTATTTAGTCCATTCATGCCTATGAGGCAGGACTTAACCATCTCATTAACTTTTCTTCTGGCTCCTGTAGCCAGTTTCACCAAATAGGATTTCCCATGCTTGCTTCTTGGAAATTGGAAACTTTCCACCATCTTAGGGTCTATATAAATATGGCTAGATCCCGAATCAATTAAAATTGCAAGGGTTTGGTTGTTGATCATACCTTCCACTTCAATCATGTGGGACTGATACTCTGCTTTCTTGTTTTCCAGGGATCCATAAATCCTTGGCACATTTCTTCCCATGTCCTCTACTGTCTCAGCTCATTGTACATTGTGAACAACCCAACCTTTTTGGCCTCTGTGAGGACAATCTATGAACCTATGGTCTCCTTTACAACCCCAACATTACATAGGTGGCTATCTTGGCCTTTGACTCCCTATGTCAATCACTCTAGTTTCCTTATGCGTTTACTGCCATTGTGGATTATTTCTGAAGAATGGTGGTTTAGCTCCCTTCTTCCTCTGATCCATCTTGAATTTCTTATTGTCTTCCCAAGCATTTTGGAAAGATGGCCTTGCTTTCAGCTGGTCATATAAGCATTTGGCTCTCCTTATGGTCTCTTCTAATGTATTGGGATCATCATATTGTATTTTGTCACTGATGAACGATGGCAATCCACTTAAATACCATTGAATCTTGACTGTCTCATCCTTAATGAAAGAGACATATTTCAGTAGTTCCAGAAACCTTCTCTCATTTTCATATATGGTCATACTTCCAAGCTTGAGTTCAAAGAACTCTTTCATTTTCTTGTCATAGTATCTCTTGGTCAAGTACTTCTTCTCAAAATACTTCTTGAATTCTCTCCAAGTAACACTTTTCTCTACAATGTGATGTACCTGCACAAGTTTATCCCACCACATGGAGGCCTTTCCTTTGAGTTGATAGATAGGGATTCTACCTTCAGCATGAGAAGAATAATTATGCAATTGAAAATACTTCCTCATGCCTAGCAACCATATTTCGACATCTTCATCCTTCTTGTGCTCACCATCAAATGTAGGAGGTTTTATTTTGTTCATTTCTCCTTGCAGCTCATCCACCCTAGATCTATTATACCTTCTAACAGGGGATAGACTTGAGTTGTTTCCTTCTCTCTTATGGGAATGCCTATGGGGATGATGGTGATGTCTACTAGCACTTTTTACTTTTCCCTTCTCCTCTGACGATTTGTGACTCTTAGATCTACTTGAGTTACTCTCCTTAACCAATTTCTTCTCTATTCTGTTCAAACCTTCCAATAGCTTCATGTTGAAGTCATCTTGTTTCTCTTTGGCTTTCATAAGCCTTTCATTATCATCTTTATGGCTTTGGACATCCTTCTGCAAATTCTTTATGGTCTCAACCATATACATATCTTCATTCCTTTCTTTTCCATGTTCGTTGGAGTTCCTTCCTTCCATGCCCAAATCGACATCCATCCCTCTGCTCTTCTCTGGATGAATGTAATTCTCCTGTGCCTCTTCCATTCCTACAAACTCTGCACTAGTCTGACCTGACCGAGTTGTTGTTAATTCTACAAAACATGTAGCCATCAAAACTAAACAGACTAACAAATCAACAATTCATGAGAATATGCACCATTTCGATTCAACATACACGTCAACATTATCACTCCTAGTTTCCTGGTGTTATCACCATGACAATTCTAGATAAGACCCAAGTCTTGAGAATATTGAGGCGTAGTGCCTTCCGAGATACACTTGTGCAAGAATGTGGTTTTGTTGAAATGACTTTCACCAAGACACGGTATTACGTGTCTCAACATGTCAAATCCACCACTCTTGGAGCGGTCGAAGGCTAGTCAGATCACCCTGCTTCATTCGTTCATTACTTTGCAGCCATGTGACGTCAGCTGAATGCCTCCATGTAACGAACTCAAAAGATAATCATTCGAAATGGATTGGCTGAGCATGGAGACCCAATGCTCTTTGTACATAATCTGTCTGTGCTTCATAAATGGAGTTCTATAATTATGACTCCCTAAGTATGAATATATCTATGTATCCATAACCATAGAAATCTTCAAGCTACTCGACTTCTTTCTTTCTATAAGGACACATTTCGGTATCCCCAACCTGAGATACTTGGACAAAGCTAAGTCGAGTGAGACTGGTTATTCGAGAAACATGCTAGGCTTTTCTGTGAATAAGGAGGAAAGGTCCTTGCCCACATTCTAGAAACTAAGTTCCACATAGAGCCGGTTATAGACTCATGATTGGAAGTCAGGCTAAATCCCACTATAAAGGATTTAGTCATCAACAGGCCAGCCGCTAAGAAGAGAAGTGGCGCAATCGCACCCCGCTTGCCACTCCCACCAGTGGCCGGTCGCTTTACCAGGACCTTCAACCGATTGGCCAGAAGAAACGATGTTCTTCCTGCTCCCCTCAGGAGTCTTTACCCACAGACTTCACTCCTCCCAATTCTCCCTGTTTTGATTGTCGGGGAATCGACTCTCGCGACTTCGCGAGTCCCACGGTTGTAGGCTTAATCCTCGGATCCCCGAGATCCGATATTCCTGGTCAACGCTGACCTTACTCGGGTGTCGGAACCTCGCAATATCGCTGACTCGCGACTCGCGCTACCATATCTTCAGAAACCCCACTACCGAGGTCCGAGACGCCGAGATGCCGACCCACTCGCTTTCTCGCCTCTCGCTATCTTACTACTAGCGCACCGTATCCTTGAACCCTTTAATATTCGAGACCCGATGTCCCGAGATCGTCCTTCACCTCAACCCTATGGCTCACGCCATGCACGTGATTTCGCGACGTCGATCCTCGCATCCTCGTGTCCGCTTTGGCCAACCTGTCAACTCCGCCCACGCGAACCACCACTATGCCTGATCTCCAGGTGGGGTAGAGACCTTTGAAGTTCTCCTTACTGAGTTCGAGTCTTCGATTCTCTTCCTCTATGAAGAGATCTATGCTATACCATCTTTGTACTGTGCGACTTCTCCTGGGTCGATCTCCGCAGTGAAATAAGGGGTTATCCCTCCTGAGCTCTGTCACCTCAGATCCTTCCCCTTCTTAGACTTGTTATCGAGACTCAACCTCAACCTGCACGCACCTGCACGGCTTGAATAACTCGACTCAACTCTAAGAAAAGTAGAAGGAGAGTTCTACTGCTTAGCCCCCTCAACACACGCTATGTGGAGGAACTCGACTGCACTCTATGCAGGAATATCCTGGCCTAAACAGAGAAACAATTGAAACTCATTCTTTTCGACACTCGGCTTCTAATTCTTCCACATGATAACATACACAGCATATGAAAGAAGGATATACCCAGAAACAAAGATACAAATACATAACCCCAACAACATGCAAGGGATATTCACGTCCATGGGATGGAATTCAACTCAACCACCCTTGATTGATGAGGGTAAGAACTTTCCTATCGAACCGCCTCTACGCACTCTATGCGGAGGGATTTCAACTGCACTCTATGCAGGAGACTCCCGGTTCAATCAGTGGAATGAACGAACTTAATCCCTCCTTTCTCCCAGGTTTCTAATCTGCCATGAGATCACGTATGCAGCATATATAATGAAAGCATAACAAGAAGCAAGCATACAACAGCATAAGATTAACAAAATACAGAGAATAACCACCACCATGAAATTGAATCAAATCTCTCTTATTAATTCAATATTTGTACATGGGGTCTTGTTCAAGCTCTCTGTTATGCTCTCTTGCTCTTCTCCTCAATACTAATGCTGATACTCCCTTTTGATAATACAAGGGAGGGTGTCTATATCCAGTTTTCCCTCTCAAAAAGCTAAATTGTCAAATCAAGACATAATGGTCTTATCTACCTGCACTAAATCTAACCTCTCTGCATTAAATCTAATAAGTGCATCTGCTGTACCAGGACGAGAGCTTATGTACTCGCGGTCTATTTCAATATACAAGTACGCCTAAATATAGAGGCTTTTATGTAAATGGCGGTGCTCATCAAAATGGTCATAACCGTGATGCTGGCGTCACCCTGCGGTCTTTTTTTCTTTTCTCCACATGCAAACTCGTATGACGAGGTGTGGATGCTCCTGCATCATAGCTCCTCGGCTCAAAAAGATTTCATGGGCTCCTGTCTATGAGTTCTCATACATTGTGCCCATGCTTTTGTATAACTGCCTCTGGTTCCCAGCTTTCTCCATAGCATCCTCC